>LAPY01002167.1:47321-61756 GCA_000970635.1 Eragrostis tef | reverse complement strand
CTGGATCCGGGGGGTCAAATAGAAGGGGCGAGCCTTGCTCTAGGCTGCTACTAGCACCCAAGTCATCCACTTCAGGTCCTTGATCAATGCGACGCCTACGTTTCTTTGAGATGGCTTCTTGGAGCTCTTTTCTCATCTCATTCTGGGACATCAGCTGCTTTAGGAATTCAGGATTTCGCATGACACGTGCCAAGAATGCCATCATCTGCAGTTGCTTCTGCTCAGTCCCTTGTAGCCTATCCTCCATGGCTTTGAGATTTGCCTTTGTGTTCTGCTGCTCCTGCCTTAGCTTCACCACTTCAGCCATCAATAGTTGTTTGTCCCTTTTCAACCGGTCAATCTCTGCTTCATATCCAAAGTGCCCCACCTCAAGGTATGGACCAACAGACTGCTGGTTTGGAGCATTATGAGCAGGAGGTTTTCGACGCCTAATGTTCTTCAGGAGGTGCTTTTGTCCCCGCAAGAAACCCTCGTTAGCAAACTCCCACCTATCAGGATCCACCTTCCTGAAACCCTGGATAGGCCAGCAAACAACATACATGGCTAGGATTAGCTTCAAAACATCTCAGTGCAAAATGTGACAGTTATTGGCAATGAAAAGGTGGTTGGTTCTTTTTCTTAAGACCACAGCAATAACATCTAATGTGTAATTACACAAAGCAGATCCTATTACCTCTTTCTGATTTGTTCCAGTTCACTTTGCATTTTGCAAAGTTTCAGGTTCATTATTTTCAGTTCTTTCTGCGATTTGTTTGTTAACTTTCTGCTTCAATCTTCATCCTTCTCTATTGTTCAAGGGCAAATTACAACAGCAATTATTGTTTCATTCAGAAACACACGCATAGAAATTAAATCTAGTAGAAGGGTTAGAAATCATAATTATGAAAATACTGATTCACTTCCACAATGTTAGACATACTCCAGCTGCTGCTAATTCAGGAAAAGGACTTCATAAAAAACATACAATTGTTTGAAAAATGGTATGCTGAATACACAACAGAAGTAACATCTTGCCAAATTCCAATAATAATTTCTTTTTCTTCTTTTCCCCTCCTTCAATGGCAACATGAGCAGATCTGGCCAACGATGCATGTATATGTTCCTCAAAATTTAACTAAAGTCTGATGGTCTGGGATTTCCATGCACTTGTACAAAAACATCTACATAGGATGCATATTATAATACTACCTATTATACACTTCCCCAAGTGATTGCTTTGTCAATTGATTACCGTCGATGTTCTGAAGTACAGAAATCCTTATTGTAAAAATCAAGATATGAGAATTCCTCTACTCGAAGCAATCTTCCATAATTCTTTAGTTCGCAATCTAACGACTACTAAACAGCTAACAGCATGGCATTTGGGAGCTTCAAGTGCAGAAGAAATAAGCTACATTCATCCCTCATAACATCCAAAAATTAGGGAACAGAGCCTGATGGCGAAGGGGGAGAAAAACAACTTACATAGGTGTTGAGCTGCCTGACAAAGCTGGAGAAGTTGTTGTGCTTGAAGTGCCTGGGCAGCATCACGGTGGCGAAGGCGTGGGGATCCCACACCACGAAGCTGTTGTTGCCAGCACTCCACGACACGACATGGTCGGTGGTCGGGTCGTCGACCATGTCGTATGTCTTGGTGAGGAACGGTGGCGGCCCTGCGTCGTGCAGCCCCTCCATCGGCCTCGGCGCCGTCGCTGGCCCGTCTGCAGCCACACCCAACAGTCCCCCTTCCCCATGGCTGCTCTCCTCCTTAACCGGGTTCAGCATTGGGTCCATAGCCCAAGTCTACACTACTCCTAACCAAGAGTTAACACTAAATCTACACTCTGGTGCCAGAAATGGTCACAGGAAGCTCATTTCAGTGCCAAGAGCTGTAACAGGGAGCTGCCATCCTATGCTGGGCACACATACATCCACAGGTTCGTTGCAAGGAACAGAGCACCATCTAGCATGTTCAAGGGGAACAGGATAAGGTGCAATCCTGCCAAGAACACCTCACCATCAACCCACCTGCAAGTACAGGCGAAAAGCATCCGACAAACGGGGACCCAAAGCCACACGCCAGGAGGAACCTGAAGGCGCCAAGGAACTGAAATCGACACCAAGATGTGAGCTTTAGCTGCCAAAAAAAGGGCGGGACGAAACGGAGAGCGAAAATTCGAGCGGAAAGGCGGGAGCTTTAGGGAGGGAGAGGGAGGACAGGAGGGAGACCTCGCGGTCGCTGCGCAAGACGAGGGAAACTTTTCGGCGCCCGGAGCAGCGGAGATGCGTCGTGGTCACGAGCGCGAGGGGGAGGGGAGTAGGGGGTGGCTCTTGGGGATGGGAAGGGGTGCCTGTTCTTGGAAACGAAGGTTCTGGAAGGCGAGGGTCCGGAGGAGTGGGGTCGCGGTCGTGGAGCGGCGGGGACCGGCGGAGAAGGGGGGGGACGGTAGGAGGTGAAAGACGGTGGTCACTGGTCGTCAGGGTGAGCGCATGGGCCCACAGGGACAGGTGTCGGCCTCGCCGTGCTGTCGGAGAGACGCTTTTGCGGAAAATTACGTTTCCGTCGGAGTTTAGCGGAAAGACAGCGCTCCGCCTCCATGCCAGTGCAGCTTGTGTCAAGGGCACAGCCGCTAAAGTCGCACGTGTTGTGGCTTTATCCAAAATAAAAAATAAGGCAAGATTGTCATTCTTATTTTCTTTTCTGAATCTACAGCACTACCGAAATTTTACTCGTGCACATACAGGCGGTGGTTTGTGTGAGTGAGTCGCCACTGGAAAAGCTGAAAGCAGGTGGCTTGCAAACACTCTTCATAAAACAACCTTATCATACATTGTTTAAGTTAACACCATCAGCAGGAAGACACTTACAACCATGTAAACATCAGGCATGGCACAAGGCACAGCTCAACCTCCCCGTGGTTAGCCATGACACTGCCATCATTTTCAGCGTGCACTGAGGCTCCACAAAAGACAGCAGCAAAAAGATGTCTTAGAAGGTGCCACGCATACTGCCAGTGCACTCAGGTCAAAAGCTCACAATGTCAATGTGCAGTGTCTCCATTTCTTCAAAGGTATTTCCTGACATCAGGATGGGCCACTTTTCTAGATGCTATTCTGAAATAGTCCAAGCTATACGCAACGTAAACATATTTGTAGATGGATGCTATAAGATCTATCTTCAGCACCACCAAAACATGCAACACTTTTCTCTGGAAAAAAAAAAATGCCCTGTTTAAGATGCATCGCCACAAGTTTTACTACTATATGCCCTCAAGACCTCTGTAAAATCTTAAGAAAGTACATGTGCCAGGTTAACTTCATGAAAACAGGGCACAGAGGTAAGAACCTGAAAGTTACATTATGCACGAAAAATTCCTCTCTCCTTTCTCAGGAGGCAGTTTACAAGCGCCACGAGCATCGAGGGCTAAACTAAGCTCTTTCTCCATGCTGGCTTTTTGAAGAACTAGTTAGCTTTTTTTCCCCTTTCTTGCTGAAAACATCATATTACAACGATTAACAAAGAAAAAAATGAATTAAGTCAAGGATATCATGAGTTACATCTACGTGGCATGAATCGTGGTATACACAATATGGCACCACAATTTTTGTCAGGGCTCTTGGGTATTCACTCGTTTCTGAAGCTCAAGCATTTCTTGGTGACTTGGGTCCAAAGAAAGGGCAGCTCTACAATCACGGAGAGCACTAGGGACATCACCAGTATGCTCGTGGAATGCTGCACGAAGATGCAACAAGTGGAGGTCAGCTTTGAATGCAATTGCTCTGCTGAGCTCGGCTATTGCCTCTTTCTCCTTGTGGCTGTCCATCAGTACTGTGATCGAAACCAAAAGAATATGTTAATTACCTTAATATGGTCTGCAAAGTCATGCATGATAAAAGATTCGAGGTGAAGTATGGCCAAAAATAGAAAAAAGGCACAAAGATTGAACAGGCTATGCAGTTAAAACTGTCAGTTAGCTCGTGATATCAAAATATCAGGAAATCAGAGACCAGGACAAAGCCTTGAGAAATGTATACGCATTATCATGTTGTGCATGCTACCAGAAACAAAAACCTTGCCTGCAAACGTGGAATGAGAAAAGTAGGGATAGGCATATGCATATGCTCTTACTTTAACACTGGGTTATCGCTAAACATAATATATTTTTTATCCTCATCCACTGTACTGTCTGTACTAACTGAAACGGGGCAGGGTCCAAGAGTTAAAGCAACCTATGTTGACAGAAAATCTATAAATAAAATAATACAAGCCAAAAAAAAGGACATTCATTCATATCTGACACGACTAAAGCACACAGTTGAATCTGATGCTGAACAATACAGAGATAACATAATCCGCCAGAGCAAACAGTTCAATTCAGTGCACTACGCTTAAACAAAGTTTTAGCATTCAAAATTTTATCAAATGACTCCATTGGTTGACTATCATTAAACAGAATAATGGTCATCATATTGGACATAGTTTGTAAGAAGCGTAGTATTTCTACAGGAGGCAATATTTGTTTATTCAACTATAATAAAAAGCTAACCAAGAAATTATGTTCACATAACCACTAATTTAGATAATCATATGGCATGATTCACTGGTTTTCAATTCAATGCAGGATCCAAGAAGGCATAAGCAATATTATTATTATATTTATTGCATGTTCTAAATAAACATGAATAACAGTTCATTCTGATCTAACCTGCAGCTCGATATCTGTAAGGATAAACACGTAAAGGATCCAATTGGGTCACTGTTTGCAAATCTGTCATAGTTTGTTCTCGTTCGCAATATTCAGAGCGCTTCTCATAAGCTGAAGCATTGTTTTTAGCTTTCTCGATCAACTTTGTCATTTCATCATATGCAGCTTCCCTGTTGTTCCTGAGAAAATGAACACGTGCAAGACCTTGATGGGCCCTAGTGTGCCGAATCTTCAATGCACTTGTATAGCAATCAGCTGCTGAGTCCAACTTCCCACAATCAACATAGACACCGCCAAGATTATTCAAAGCCTGTAGGTAAAACATCGCCCACAAAGTGTTAGGACCACCCTCATACCACAATGAGCAACATAGGACGTACTTGTTACGCCTAATGCCAACTATGAATACAGACAAATATGAAATGTTCTTAGTGATCCAAAACATAGTACAACGTTCTGGTTGCTACTGTGTCATATGTGGTGGCTAAATGCACAAGATGAATGTATAGATGCATTCCTTAGCCTCTCAAGTTCATGATTAAGTTTAGTGATACTTTTCATGTTGTACAAATTCTCGAAGTTCTTTCTTTTTTTCTTCAAATGCATGCACTACATCATAATAATCATGCCTCATTACCAAGGATATTGGCTATATAGCATATGATAGCCAGGAGGAATATGTGATTTGTGACATGCTCAAGCATCAAATATGTTTAAATTAACAACATTCAAAGGTGGATTACTTATTTTCCTACCAAGAATACAAAATTCACACAAAGAATGAATGAACCAAGTTACCCTAATGCCCTTGACTTCACCAGGTTTAACACATGGGATATAATAAACTAATTGTTCAGATTCAGTTAATTATAAGAAGCATACAACATCAGGAATCAAATTTTGTTACAGTATGCAGCAGCAGTATGCAGCAGAACAAACCTGACCCTTCCGAAGCCGGTCTGAAGGGCACTTCAACGCATCTTCGAGAAGCGAGATAACAGTCGCAGAATAAGAAGGATCAACTCCGGAGTCAGCTAAAACATAAGCTTTCAGAAAGAAAGCCTCAAATGACCTTTGAATAAAAATAGATTCTTCTGCTTTTTGTAGGGCTTCCTCACAGTGCCCAGTATCATATAAAAGCCACCCCTCATATACTAGTCGTTCATGCTCGGTTGCTGCATGATGTCGTGCCAATTGCAAACTGCGCATTGCTGCTTCAGGACAGTTCAACCTACATGCCCAAACATCAAGAACAACCTGTCATTAAATGGCGACCAAAACAGCATAAGAAAATAATCTGAGAGAGGTACTAGTAGAAGTTACCTTAGGAGCAATAAAGATTGCCTGAAGTACAGAACACCTTTTGCTGCATCTGATTCAAGCATCCTGTAGATCACTGAAAGGGAACCAATATCATCCACTGAGGACCAGCGCTCATATAGTTGGAGCCAACACTCAGCTGTATTCCACTGCTCGACATGTGCTCCGAGAAGAGTGCCTATTTTGGAAGCAGCTACACGCCCTTCCAACATCCGGTACTCAGGAGAAAGTGTAAGAATAGCATGGATATCACAGATGGCAGATTTGTAATCTTCGAGAGCCAAATATAGGAAAATCCGGAGCTCCAGACACTCTAAAGCTAGCTTGAAACCCAAAAGTCGGTTGATTTCCTCTAAGGCAAGTTTAGCATCTTTCTTTTTCATTAAGGAAGAAGCTCGATACATGTAAGGATAAGTAAGAGTAGGATCCAGCTCGGTTGCTTTGTCAAGATCTGCCAACTTTCTATCACCGTCAGAATACAAAGACCTCTCCAGATACATCCACCCTAGTGACGCACTTGATGTTATGACCGAACTGAGCTTCTCATAAGCCAAAGCCTTTTTGCCTTTTATACTAGCGACTCTGGCAAGGCCGGCAATGGAATAAACATGACCAGCAGAGAAGGCGACCTCAAACTGGTGTTCAGCTTCATTATATTCCTTTCTAAAAAGTCTAATGCATCCAAGCTGATGAAAAGCTATTTGCTTCTGAGTAGGAGTAACAGCCAATTGAACTAGCTTCTCTGACAAGCATGCGGTTGTTTCTGTCCTTGGATCAATGTTTATTGCAACTTCGCTAAGCAAGCAGTACAATAAGAAAGAGGCATGTCCAACCATGATAAGTTGTTGCTGTGCAGTTGCACTCAAGAAGAGGCTAACTACTACCTCGTCACTTAGACAATCAGGAAGCTCCTGTAAAAGCATTTGCAAGCAAGAAGCTGCAAGAACCGGTGCATTTTCTTCAAATGCCAACGCCATAAGCTCAACAGCATCATGCCTCGATGAAACAAATGAGGCCAGTTTCCTATCACAAGCATCCTTTAATTTGTCACAGCAAAATGTGTTCGCAAACACTAGAATCTCCAACAAGATTTCCAGCGGCAAATCCCCTAAGTTATACGAGGAACTAAACATAGAAACAGCACTCATGCCCTCCAGCGAAATACCGTTCTCTGACAAATCAACAAGCTCAAGTTGTGACTCAGTGAAAGGTCCATTAAGCATGGAGCAAAATGGGATTGACAAAGATGCAATCTTGTGCCTATCACATGTCACCCTCCCATCCCTCACTTGAAAGGTCACCGTGGAAGAAACTTGAGAAGAATAACCCAATTCGCATGAACCAATCAGCCCAAAATTCCGAGCAGGCATTTCAGAAGCAACATCAAGGGGACCAAACTCCCGGCAGCACTTCCTACAAGATGCAAGGACGTCAGATATGATCTCTTCTCCCCGCTTCTCGTACCGCAGCCATGCCCCAAAGATGACCTTCTCATGCACAGTACTTGCACATCGCCATGCGGAGAGTAGACTCCTCTGTCGCAATTTCACCTCACCAAGGCCACGAAATACTTGAGACTGAAGCAAATACAGCCCAGGCCTCTCACTTGGCGTGCATTGCTCGAGCTCCTCATGTAACCTCGACAGCACCTCAACGTAATCCGAAGGCTTATACAAGGGCACTACAGGCGGCTCAGCAATCTTGATGAGTGACTCACTGCACATAGCAAAATCACTAAGTTAGTCACAATATAATTCAGCGACATCAAGTGAATAGTTGAACTTGGCTAAAGAGTGATGAAATGCCGGAATGGCGTTGAGCATGCTCACATGGAAGATGGCGAGTAGGATGACTTGGCCAGCTTTCCCCGCTCCACCTGCAGCCATGACTGAGGGTTGAAGCCGTAGCCATGGATGTGCTGCTCGTCGCTCGGCGACTCTGACAAGAAGCTGCTCCTCATAGAGCACAGTAAGGAGAAGACCTCCCAAATCTCCACACTCTCAGATTTTCACACAAATCACAGAAGTATTGTGCGCTAATTGCATAGCCACACTGACTGCAAAGCACGAGTAGGGAGCCAAGACGAATCAGAATCTGTAATAATCCCGGCTAATTGGGG
Organism: Eragrostis tef; assembly: GCA_000970635.1. Lineage (NCBI taxonomy): Eukaryota > Viridiplantae > Streptophyta > Magnoliopsida > Poales > Poaceae > Eragrostis > Eragrostis tef. Next base: position 53,632 of record LAPY01002167.1, on the reverse strand, counting down.
GAAGGCGATGCCAGGAAGGTAACAGGAAAGATATGGCGACGGGTTGACGACCAGCCGCATCCCCCGCAGCGTGGACCCTGCTCCGCGCCGTCCCGCGTCGCCTCCTGGTGCCCCCCCGGCGGATCCCTTCGTCGAGGCCGCAACAAGCGGTGGCCTCTCTCCTGGTCTCAAGCGCTGCGGCAAGCTCGACGACCCACGGGGCCGGGCATTGGTGCCCGATGCGTCGGGGCGGGAGGAGATTTGGGAGAGTACGGGTAGTGTCGGCCGGGCTCGGGTGGAGAGAGATTGGGAAGGGGGCACGAGGACGACGGTCAAATCAAGAACAGAGCAATGGCAGGGGGTGAGGAAGGTGCTGCAACTGCTGGCCAACACCGGTAGCCGCGGGCGAGCTCGGATTCGGATCCTGCGCAGCGCGGCTTCGTGGAAGAAATGAGAAAGGAGACGAGGGAGAAGACGAGAGGAAGGAGAGAGAGGAGAAAGGCAAAAAAGCATTTATATTTATTTATTCCTTTTCGTAGTGGATGTGGAGAGGAATAAATAAATATACGGTGTTGGGCTTGGGCTTAGCCTAGAAGAGAAAATGTTTTATATCTATGTAGAGTTTTTTTTTGTCTCGAAAAAAAAAAGATGTTGCGTCCTGCACATGAATCCATGCGGAGGGAATGTGGGGATGCTATGCCAGTAGGACCCTTGCAAGAAAAAGGTCGCATACAGCTCAAAATTTTCGAGGGAGTGCAGTAATGTGGATACTTTCATGGCAGGGGCTAAACTTTGCTCAATAAAACTAAAATGTTTTTTTTTTTGGTGCCAAAACACAGTTCAAATGCATTGTGGTCTTTCCTTAAAATCCATGGGTAAACGATGGAAGTGAATAAAACTAAAATTTTTTTTTTTTGGTGCCAAAACACAGTTCAAATGCATTGTGGTCTTTCCTTAAAATCCATGGGTAAACGATGGAAGTGAGTGGTAACAAAAATTCATGGGTAATAACGGTAAGATTCAAATTTTGTAGACACCAACGTTCTATGTAGTATATCATAAAAATTAAGGTTTTCTTTAATAACACATTCAGTATTTTTCTATGCAGTACTACACCCAAACTTTATATTTTTACTTAGCTATGATGTCTTTTTTCTGTTTCCTAATGATTTACAATAGTTGATGTGTTGGCAAGTTTGGTGATTCTAACCATTGTCTTGTGCAGGCAACTGCCATAACCACCTTCTAATCGTACTTTCTCTTCCGCACCACACATGACATGACTGAGTGTATGTCTGTTGGCAGCTACTGCAGCGTTGCTACGTTTCATTGATGTCGTTCTAATCATATTGGGTTGTTTGCTAGTCCTAATCAAAACTATGAATAATTACATTGATGGTGATATGGATGCTAAGCCAAACCCCTTGTTGTTGTTGTTGTTGTTGTGTGTGTCATCCTAAAGTGCATAAGAGAAACCATGCTCATCCCTGTGCAAAATTTTTTCGATTACATCGTTCTCGTATAGATTCCGTCACCAGTCAATATTAACAAAAGTGTGAAAATATAGTTACTACACGAAAGAAAAACATAAATGTGACTAAATTTCCTTTCCGTAGAAAAGATCCAGTAGGCCAAACCAGAGATACCAAATTCATATGGCGTGGAACAATTTGATGCCAACGAACGCCACAGACTTACAAGCGTATGAAGAGGGGCCTCCAATCAAAAACCATTCGCCTGTTGCAGTACGGACAGGAGCTCAAATAATGGAGTCCATCCATCTAATCGTGCCTGAATTGGTTGAGGCAGATGGACCAATACTGGATTTATGGGATCACGGGATCAGCACAAGGTTTTGGAGCTGTTTTTTTCAAGGCGGGAGCAGAGATTGGTTGGGAGACATGCGTGCATGCATCCACATCATCAAAGAGTACAACTAACAAAGTCCCAAAGATCAATGACGATGGTTGCTCACTGCCTGCCATAATGTTTCATGGTACGTGCCGTCTACTGTTCCTGTTACGGTTTCGAAAAGAATTGGCGTCCAAATGTCGTCGTCCCTGGTCCCTCCTAGGCTACACTGCGCTTTGTAGAAGGGGTGGGGGCGAGCCATGTTTCCGGTATGAGGAGGACCATGCAAACATGTATAGTGGTGTTTACATTCCAAAGAAAAAACTTGGATGATACGTAGTGGTGTTTTATAATATTGCACTACACGTATTCTGGGCCAAAAATCGAGTCAAAGTGAAGCAAACAACGCAAGATGTAAAACTAGGTACCCGCGAAGGATCAATCATCAGTGTTAAAAAAGTCACTCCTTTTTTTGACTGCTCGATGCATTTGGTTCCGTGGATGCCGGCTGGAGCCCGACCAAACGGACCCCTTGTTTTCATGTTACGTCTGCAAGATCAAGGGTTCATCATCAGATTCATCACTCGATCCCGCCGCGTCGCCATTTCCTTTTGAGAAAAGTCTTATTTTTTTCTCTCAACTATTAGAAGTAGCGCAATCTACACCCTCAATTACAAAACCGGGTAACCAGTACCCTCAACTCCTTCTCTCACTTCAATTCACCTCTCTGGGCGGTTTTAAGAGCGGTTTTGTCCTACGTGGCATGGTGGGTCCCACATGTCAGATGTCATGTCATTTTTCTGTTTTTTTTCTTTTTTTTCTCTCCCTCTTCCTTCATTTGTTCCTTCTTCCTCTCCTCTCCCTGGTGCCCATCCGCCGGTGGCTCAATGGTGATGCCGCCACTACCCCAGACTACCTTGCCTCCCTCTTCCTCCCAGGCCTCCTCCACCCTGCCTTCCTCGCCGGCTGCTCCCTGCTCCGCCGCCCGAGCCCGCACCGGAGGATGTCGTGGAAGGCGGCGTCGGAGGAGAGGACGGCATTGAGGAGCTTGGATGGGATGGGAATGGCTGTTGGAGGCAGCCGGGCTCCTGATGCCGCGCATGGACTAGCTGCTTTTCGACGCCGCCGCCAACACTGGAGGAGACGAACATGGTGATGCGGACCTTCACGTTCGCCCTCGTCGACATTGCCGCGATCAAGCAGCGGCCTGCATGATTCGAGGCCGTGCGGCGTGCGCGAGCTAGGCCTCCCCGCCGGCTACTACGGCAAGGCGTGTGTCTTCCTGGCGGTCGCCGCTGCTGCGGGCGCGCTGATCCAGGGTCGCTGGGCGACGCTGTCGACCTGGTGCGGGAGGCAAAGAAGAACGCGACGTCCTCCGTCGACATGCTGGTGTTGCGTGGGATGCCGCGGCTGGCGAACCTGCTCCTCGTCGGCGACAACTGGCGCCGGCTCCTGTGGTGGCGCATGGGTGACTGGTGCGATGAAGAAGTCGACGCCTGTAGGTTGTTCGACTAAATGGCTGAGAAGGTTGGTGTTCAGCTGAGAGAGAAAAAAAAATAAAAAGAGAATAAAGAGTGACGTGGCACCTGACATGTAGGACTCACACCGTCACATAGGATAAAACCGCTCACAAAACCGCCCGGGGAGGTGAATTGAAGTGAGAGAAAGAGTTGAAGGTACTGGTTACCCGATTTTGTAATTGAGGGTGCAGATTGCGCTACCCCAATAGTTAAGGGAGGCAAATAGGACTTTTCTCTTTCCTTTTCCTTTATCAAAGTCTAGCCGGCCGAAACCGAGGCCCAGCAATATCAAGCCCAGTGCTACAAACGGAATAATTAATTGGCCCAATACGGCCTACTACTACTACATCCGCTTTTTGTTTTTGGTCTCTGAAAGTGTTTGAGGTGAAATTTGGCTCGACAAAGGATTAGCCAAAATGATGATAGTCAGCGGTCGGTTCATCAATCAATGAGGGATAATTGTTCCAAATATTCGTGCCGGCAGACGGCAGTGTTGCTCCAAACTCTGAACGTGAGTCGTGACATATGGACATGCAGAAAGATCAGAGGCAGAGGCGGATAGCAAGTTCAGTTTTTTTTTTCCTTTGCAATAGTTACTCTGTTCTCTTATTAGCGTCTAGTTCGAGTTTTGAATCGGTAAACACCGGTGGAAGACTCGCCGCCCTGTAAAAAGACAGGCAGTGTTGCGTGCGACATTGAGCGGAGCGCAGCGAACAATATTGCGTGCACAAACAGGAAAAGCCGCCGGATGACGCCTGATGACGGCCAAGTCCATGGGCATCCTGTGCCGAGGAGGCGAACACGACGAGTTCGCGGTGGCCGAAGAGCTGTGGGTTCAGGAGACAACAACAACATGGTGTGGAGCCAGGACTTCGCGGTCACCTCCGACGAGCTGTGGGAGGCCAACCCGGCGGACCGCCTCCCGCGCTGCGTGCTCATGTTCCCGCAGGTGGACGTGGACCGGCCGCGCGTCGTGCACTTCCTCGTCGCCAGCGAGTTCGAGTACGTGATGAAGACGATCTGGGTGGTGTCCATCGACATGACCACCAGGACCGTGGAGTCGTCTTATCGCTACGTCAATGGGTTGGAGGATCGTGGAACCGAGGACGCGGACTTGACCCAAGAGAGGTCCTCCGGTCCCGCGCCATTCCTCCCCTGCGACTTCTCCAGGTTCCTCCTCCGGCGGCAGCCATAATAATGTGCTACCACCCTGAAGGTTACTGAACACTTTTTGAGTTTTCAAACGGAAAAAGATAAGCGTTGGGCCTATGTTGTCAATGCCAATGCTGTTGAGGAGGTCAACTCTGCATGTTCATCTTCGAACCAAAAGAGTCAAATGTACACTTTATCCAGATTGTTAGCCTAATACGTATTCACTTCACAATTTTATAGAATTAATTTTGTATGTTTGTAAACATTTTCCAATATGTTACATGTGTTAAAAGTAATATGAAATAAAAAATAAGTTAATATGTCTATTTGGCCGTCATTCAACGAAGTGAACGAACGCAGCAGCTTCTTCTAAAAGAATGAACGCAGCAGCCAGAAGCAGAGGTATTCTCTCGCGTCCTTGTAGACGGTAACAGATCTAGAAGCTCCCAAGGGCATGCTCTTATTTTCTATTTTCCTTGAGGGTGTTTCTGTAAAATAGAAAATCACGCCTGTTCTTCATGGCTCATCTCCACCGCCCACCCGCAGGCAGCTCAAACGATGGATTAGCTAAACTCTTGTTGAGGTGCCTAGACTGATGAACACAAACAAATTTGCAGGAGCCAAAAATCTTGTTGAGGTTCCTAGGCTGATGAACGAAAAACAAATTGCTCATTCAATTCAACAATTACTTGCACATTATGTACAAACGAGAACAATAACTATAAGTTAATGCCAGTCTCAGTGCATACTTTCATTTTACACTCTTGATTTCAAGAGTGACACATCAGATTTAGAGTTTTAAAATGATAAATGAAATAACCTCTCTTAATGCATAATTTCATCTCACAGTTTCATAAGCAAAACATATCATTAAATTATTGTATTGAGATTGGTCAAAACATGTTGAGATGAAATGTTTGGTTTTCAATGGGTCTTTCAATAAAATTTCATGTATACGAAAATGTGCAACACTTCTTTCATGAGAATAAAAGAAACTTCTCCTCTTTCATATTAATTTTCATCTATTTTGCTAATATAACACTGGACTAATAAAAAAATAAATCTTTCGAAGCAAGGCACGTGAACTTCACGAAAGCATTGTCAATGCGGACACCAGAACTCGAAAATGCAAAAGAAAAAAAAATGCCAAATCTGAAACCTGAAGCCAGAAACAATACAATGCTGAAGAACCCAGAAACAATACAATGCGAACAGGAAGGGGAACGAAACAAAACAGCAGCAGTTTGGTGGCGAAGAGGATATTGTAGACTGACCGAACTGGAAGGTGGGATGAGGCGGGGAGTCGAGCGCGAGCCACAGGTTCTTGCCCTTGCGCCGCGCGGCGGCGATGGTCCTCCCGACCAACGCGGCCTCCAGCCGCGCCGGGGCGACTCCGTCGATGACCTTGTTGTCGTCCGCGGCGGCGCAACGCACGATCTTCTTCCCGACGCAGTGCTCCTCGAGCGCCCGCCGCGCCGCCTCCACCTCCGGAAGCTCCGGCATCTCTCTCCCCCGCCGTGTGGGTTTCTCCCGTTTGTTTTCCCCTTTCTTTTCTTTCTCTATACGACGAAAAGCGAGCCTCAGCTGGTTCTAGCCTTCCAGGTCGTTCGATTTGGCCTATGCCTCCTTTGAAACACAGTATTAGGAAAAGCGAAGGAAAAAAAAACCACAGAAATAGGACAGGAATAGGTCAGGAATGTATATACAAAACACAAAAATGAAAAACACAAAAATTTTGTAAGGATAAGCATTTGGTTGGACCCCACGAAAAACATAGAAATTTTATAAGAATGATTATGTTAATTTAAT
>LAPY01002167.1:21628-36413 GCA_000970635.1 Eragrostis tef | reverse complement strand
ATGACTTCATCATAATCGAAGCAGCGTCCCTAACGTTCGTGGTGGTGTTCGGCCTCACCCTCTACACGTTCTGGGCGGCCAAGAGGGGGCATGACTTCAGCTTCCTGGGCCCCTTCTTGGTGGCAGCAACCCTCATCCTCATGCTCTACGGACTCGTCCAGGTCACCGCAACCAACCAAACACACTCTCATCAGTTCTCTTCTCTTACCAAAGCCGCCACGCCATTAGCTTTTCTCTGAACCTGACTGAACTAGCTTGTTCTGCAGTTCCTGCTGCCGATGGGGAAAGTGGCGACGACAGTCTACGGGTGCGTCACGGCGCTGGTGTTTTCCGGGTTCATCATCTACGACACGGACAACCTCATCAAGAGGCACAGCTACGATGAATACGTCACGGCGGCCATCTCCCTGTACCTCGACATAATCAACATCTTCATGTCCATCGTCACATGCCTGAGCTCTTCAGACTCCTAGATCTTTTTTGTGCATGTCCAGGTGTGCTGATTCTCTAGACGAACCCATTTTTTTAGAAACGACACGCAAAAAACTTGATATATCATGCCTAACCAAGAACAAACGTGTACTTGATGATTTCTGATGGGAAATAAGAAAAGATTGCTTGTTACCCAACCTGTATTGCATGAGTTCTTTTATTTTTGTGCAATCGATGAGGAGTAGATAGCTGCAGCGGCCACTGTTTTCAAACTCATCAACTTTGGACATTACACATTAGACAAATTTATATGAATAGTAATTTACACTGTACAGCATGAAATAATTTGGTTGGCAGTAGTAACTCTTACAACCTTCCACCATTTGGTTGGATGATATCAGATCTAGAATGGGACAGCACCAAACTGTCAAATCAAGGAGCATGTTTGGACCTTGTTTCTTGAGTGGCATGCTAGTATTCTCACACAATCTGAGAGAAGTTCAATGCATTAGGGAGACGAGGGTTACACTCTCAATTAACAAGGGGACTCCCCCAGCTGTTCTTTCATGAATAAAATGGTTACACTCCATCCATCCTAATGTATTTGTATCCTCAAGAGGAAAAAAGAGAGAGAGAGAGAGAGTTCCAAATCAAGAAAAAGTAGAGACTGAAGAGCAGGCGATCAGATTGAGCAGGAATCCTACGCACAAGCATTTCTCCCCATGGTTTCTGGTTCATCAGAGAATGTTCTACCATTCAGAACCTGACGGCTGATCTGAATAAGTGATGTGGGACACACCATACTGTTCATCTGACGTTGTGTGAAGGCACAATGATCCTGTGTACGTATAAGTAATTAACCAATAAAGGTCTTGCAATAATAAAGTCTCAAGTTAAAATGACAAACATCGACACATTACATACATACCATGTACCTCATCAAGTATCAGGAGGATCGCCTAGCAAGCTATTCCCAGCTATGTGATACCATTGAAGAGGCTCTATTAAGCAAGTGACTGCCTGCATGTATTGAAGGGAAACAATTCTATGGTAAGGAAAGGTTGTTCGCTACAAACATTATGAACTGGTTTTGTGACCAGCAAAATTTACACACCATGCTTGTCGGCATCGAACAGCCTCGTGACGAACAGCCCTTTTACTATCATCAAGAGCCTTGACTGCTGTTTGTAGAACCTGCGTGTACATATTATTCTGATGAGTGTTTTCTTATGTAGCAACAGTTAGCTATATTAAGACGCCCACAATTCCCAATAACACCCTCTGAGTTATGCCCCAAACTTAACAAACATGAAGTTAATCATAAGATATATTACATCTCATTTCTCATTATGTGCTGAAAGTGAAAAGCTGAAGTTTAAAGCACTATTATCTCCCGAAATCAGTTTTTCGGCATGTTAATATTTTTCTATGGCCTTAATACATGTGTATTCCCTCAACATATATAAATAAATAGAAATCCAACCTGTAGACGCATGGGATAGATTCTGGAGTGCGGGAAAGTAGAAATGGCTACTAAGCATTGTAATGCTGTTTCTCGTACAACCTAAAGGAAAAATGAAAAGGACATGAAAATTCAGAAATAAAACAGGTCAAACAGTACAAATTGATGAACGTAGATAACATGAAGTCACCATCATGTGCGGATACGAAATAAGTTGGGTAAGAACACTTATGGTGATGTGGATATTGTCTAGAATGTGTTCTTTGCCTGCTCAGGGAAAAAAAAAGAAAAATAGAAGACAAAAAAGTTAATAGCAGAACCAAATAAGTAATAATAAAATCAATGTAAATATACTTGCAGAAGATAAAGGAAAAAAAAGGAACTCTGGTCCGTATCAGGGAGTGCATAACAATTTATGTGTTAGGACATAAATGTTAATGCGTGTAAACGAGTAGATCAGGTACGGATTAAAAAAAAAGCAATATAAAATATCTCACCTTTTTCATCCATCAACATTCCAGAAAGGACAAGCAACAAACTATACACTAGATCCTTATCATGAATATCCAGACTTAGTTTAGCTAAGCTATCAACCATCACGAGTAAAATCTGCAAGGGGGGAACAACAAGTCACTCAGTAAGCTCTAATTTAAATAACCCATAATAACTGCAAATGTTAATATAGCATGGGTACAAGTATGTATTCTGATCAAAGAGCGTAACCTGATGAGCTTCTGATATAACTGCTTGTACTGGAGTATTGGAAATGATATGCCCAAAAGCTCGATACAGTGCCAATCTGCAATTGTGTTTTTTCCCTCTTTATTATCACTTACAATTGGAGAAGACTAAAACGGTACACTACGACAGTAACTAAATTCATAACCAAAATTTCATATGGCCATCGCTTCTAACATATCTTATTATGAGAAATAATTCATGAGGAAAGGCAGAACAACACATGGAAGATGGTGCTAGATAGGTTTTAGGTAATACAAACAAATTACTAGATTGATGTGTCGTCATGAATGCTTTACTCAGATATGCATCGCATAATGAATTGCCCGGTTCTAAAATTACGCCAATTCAGTCCATTTCGGGTTGTCGGCGCTGTAAGTTTTTTAAACTAACATATTTGTATAAAAAATGGAGCCACCATACATGTCTGATGCAGAAAAGATGTGAGAACCAGGGTAGTGTTCAAATCTATTCATATTTTATACAGAACAAAATTGCAACTACATGCATTTATTTTAAGCTCATCAGAATTCCTGAAGAAAAGAGGGTTTAGTTTACCAACTGAAATGCCAGAACATATATGTATTGACATGAGGAACTAAGCCTACCTAAGTTGGTTTGAGGGTTCAGATAACACCTAGACCACACAAGACTGAACCCTCTTTGACATGAATTTGAGTGCCTATTTTTTTTCTTATTTACCTTATTCCTCCTAGAGTGGTCGAATTATTTAATATGTATTCACATGGGCTCAAAGAAGAATATCATTATGGAAAGATGAAGTTTAAAGACTAAAATAAATGATGCATGGAGCAGAGCATGTGACTGGAAAAGCATACGTAATTAGTGAAGGATACAACAGTAAAATAGCAGGAATGGGAATACCTACTTTGTTTTCATCCCAGTGGATTCTTTGATTTTAGAGAGGAGGATTGGCATAAGTATTGAGAAGAAACGCTGCTTATATAATGGCTTTATTCTTGCATGAAACTTTTTATTTAGGCAGACTTCTGAATCACTCATCATTACATGGAATGCATCAGCTGCAGATGCTGCAAGAGTAGCATATGATGAATCGTTCCCATAAGATTCTCCCTGGTGGGACAGAACGCTAGCCGAAGTCTCGTCTGAGCATAAACACTTCAGAAGAAACATTGAAACATCCTTCACCTTCTCATCTCCCCTCATAAGCAATCCTTTGCCGATCCAAGCCAAGCCAGACACCATATCGATAGAAAGTTTGTTTCCGGATGGGCTGTCTGAGAAATTGACACAGTAACTAAATTCATAACCAAAATTTCATATGGCCATCGCTTCTAACATATCTTATTATGAGAAATAATTCATGAGGAAAGGCAAACAACACATGGAAGGTGGTGCTAGATAGGTTTTAGGTAATACAAACAAATTACTAGATTGATGTGTCGTCATGAATGTTTTACTCAGATATGCATCGCATAATGAATTCCCCGGTTCTAAAATTACGCCAATTCGGTCAATTTCGGGTTGTCGGCAAGTTTGTTAAACTAACATATTTGTATAAAAAATCGAGGCACCATACATGTCTGATGCAGAAAAGATGTGAGAACCAGGGTAGTGTTCAAATCTATTCATATTTTATACAGAACAAAATTGCAACTACATGCATTTATTTTAAGCTCACCAGAATTCCTGAACAAAAGAGGGTTTAGTTCACCAACTAAAATGCCAGAACATATATGTATTGACATGAGGAACTAAGCCTACCTAAGTTGGTTTGAGGGTTCAGATAACACCTAGACCACACAAGACTGAACCCTCTTTGACATGAATTTAGTGCCTATTTTTTTTTCTTATTTACCTTATTCCTCCTAGAGTGGTCGAATTATTTAATATGTATTCACATGGGCTCAAAGAAGAATATCATTATGGAAAGATGAAGTTTAAAGACTAAAATAAATGATGCATGGAGCAGAGCATGTGACTGGAAAAGCATACGTAATTAGTGAAGGATACAACAGTAAAATAGCAGGAATGGGAATACCTACTTTGTTTTCATCCCAGTGGATTCTTTGATTTTAGAGAGGAGGATTGGCATAAGTATTGAGAAGAAACGCTGCTTATATAATGGCTTTATTCTTGCATGAAACTTTTTATTTAGGCAGACTTCTGAATCACTCATCATTACATGGAATGCATCAGCTGCAGATGCTGCAAGAGTAGCATATGATGAATCGTTCCCATAAGATTCTCCCTGGTGGGACAGAACGCTAGCCGAAGTCTCGTCTGAGCATAAACACTTCAGAAGAAACATTGAAACATCCTTCACCTTCTCATCTCCCCTCATAAGCAATCCTTTGCCGATCCAAGCCAAGCCAGACACCATATCGATAGAAAGTTTGTTTCCGGATGGGCTGTCTGAGAAATTGACATCATTTGCAATGTCAGCGGAAGTGTCTGATATCTTTGAATAGCTGCTGGCTAATACTGTTGAGAAACACCTCTCAAGAATATCCTCAAGTATTTTATCCAGCTGTTTCACATGTGAAAACTCTGGATTGTGCAGATATTTATTGAAGATAGAAGCTAACGCATAAGCAGCTGGCATTTGTCCTTTCAGCAAAAAGGCTGTAAAGATGTCAATCATCACCATCATATCTGGTGTGTGTGTTTGAGGCCGAAGGCCAATAATAACTGACGAAAGCATGCCGACAAGAGCTGTTCCATGAACAGAATGGGACGGAACTAACTCATCTACATCCAAATTGCGGTGGGTCGTTGCTTTCAGTGGGAGTGAGAGCATTGATGATACTATGCCATATGCTTTCTGAAGAATCAGTAACTGTTGCTCCCCTGTACAGACTCCGACCAAAAGCTTCATTCCTGTCATTAGCGAGTCTAAGAGGCCCTGAGAGAAAGAGGGAAATGAGAGAATCATCAATGCATGTAAATAAGTTTATTCATGCAAGATGTCGCATCATAGAGCCAGGTACTATTAAGTCAACTTAATTTTTTTTCCTTGACAGTGAAAACAGTAGGAAAGGCTCCTATTGCGAATTTGATTAATAGTAGAAGATTCGGAGAGTAAAATATACAAAACCTACACATGTACAATTTACAATCTGTTCTCTAATAGATGAAGGAATAAGTCAAGTTAATTAAGAGAACTGCTCAAGTTGATCGAGCTTCACCTGTGAACTGATTCTGTCTAGCGTAGCAAAGTCCTTAATCTCATCCCAGAGACCCATAGCAAAGCTCAGCGGAAGCTCATTAGCACCGCCAGAGGTAAATATCCTGCCATTATGTTGGGGGGGGGGGGGGGGGGGGGGACTTTTCGGCATGCCATGAAAAAACAAATAACAAAGATAGTTTACTAATATATATCATGTCAAAAGGAATAGTAATTAGATTAGTTCATGTTTGAGAAGCCTATCACACTGGAACATTATTTTACAATTAGGCTTGCACAATCCTAGGAAGACGCTACATCTCAGTTCTCTTAACCCATGTCTCTTAATATAGCACCACAACCCAAAACCAAAGCTGACATACCAAGGAAGGACTCGATTGGAGTAGCACTCTAGTAAATGGGCTACATGCTCAGCGCAATCCGTTCTTTCATTAGCCTGCATCACCAGTAAAATCTTTGCTCAGTTGGTTATGAGAACAAAACTTGCACGAAACAGAGGTGGATACATGCCTCAGAAATATTGGTGATAAGAGCTACTTCAAGTGATCTAGCAACCCTTATCATATACTTCAACCCAGCAGTACCAACTACATAACTTGCTTCAAGTCTTAGGTTGAGGGGCATTGAAGTGTCACAAGATTCAACTAAAGAAACAATCTTGTCAACAACAGTTCTATTGTAAATCAATTCCTTCTGAGAAGCATGTAACTCAATGATAGATGAACCAATGCTAGTCAATGTTTCCAATGACAATCTCCACAAATTCGCATTTTCATACTTGTGTGTAATTACTGAAAGAAGCATCGATAGAACATCCTCATAAGCATTTTCTGGTAGAGGTGAACAATGTTCCGGGAATGTTGCAAGGATTAGCAAGCCCTTCACTGCAAAACATTTATTAGAACTTACCAAGTTAGAATAGCTCTCGTTCCAATGATTTAAAAAAGCGCAGGAATTCATCAAGAGCAGAACTACTTTCAAAAGCTCCATAAGTAAACATCAGAACTAAAACACACCCTGGATATACAAAAGTGACAACAGGTAGATGGAAGGATGCAGATAGATGGCCACCATGAGTGATTATCATCGGTTTTGACAATAAGGAGCTATCTCGAGCAAGCCTACGACAACTTTGACAATAAGGAGCTATCTCAAGCAAGCCTACGAGCATGGATCAACATAGTTTGGAGAAATGTGACGACTCCTAATAGGTATATGTCTCACAAAATGTGGTCTGTTGTGAATTATAATTAGAATAATTAAGAAGCTAACATACCAGCACATGAAACATAGTCTTGCCTTAGAATTGACTCTGCAGATTGAGAAGCAATGGTGACAAATGATCCAAGGAGATGGATCAACTGAACCATTTTTTTCTCTAAGATAAGCCACCAGGATTCCTTTTCTGATTTAACTGAAGAATAATCTTCATTAGATGCCAAAGCCACTTCTCTACAAGATGAAAGCATTTGAACAGATAGATACAGTGCTCCAAAGTTGATAGACTACGGAGCTGACGTTTTCGGCATGCCATGAAAAAACAAATAACAAAGATAGTTCACTAATATATATCATGTCAAAAGGAATAGTAACTAGATTAGTTCATGTTTGAGAAGCCTATCACACTGGAGCATTATTTTACAATTAGGTTTGCACAATCCTAGGAAGACGCTATATCTCAGTTCTCTTAACCCATGTCTCTTAATATAGCACCACAACCCAAAACCAAAGCTGACATACCAAGGAAGGACTCGATTGGAGTAGCACTCTAGTAAATGGGCTACATGCTCAGCGCAATCCGTTCTTTCATTAGCCTGCATCACCAGTAAAATCTTTGCTCAGTTGGTTATGAGAACAAAACTTGCACGAAACAGAGGTGGATACATGCCTCAGAAATATTGGTGATAAGAGCTACTTCAAGTGATCTAGCAACCCTTATCATATACTTCAACCCAGCAGTACCAACTACATAACTTGCTTCAAGTCTTAGGTTGAGGGGCATTGAAGTGTCACAAGATTCAACTAAAGAAACAATCTTGTCAACAACAGTTCTATTGTAAATCAATTCCTTCTGAGAAGCATGTAACTCAATGATAGATGAACCAATGCTAGTCAATGTTTCCAATGACAATCTCCACAGATTCGCATTTTCATACTTGTGTGTAATTACTGAAAGAAGCATCGATAGAACATCCTCATAAGCATTTTCTGGTAGAGGTGAACAATGTTCCGGGAATGTTGCAAGGATTAGCAAGCCCTTCACTGCAAAACATTTATTAGAACTTACCAAGTTAGAATAGCTCTCGTTCCAATGATTTAAAAAAGCGCAGGAATTCATCAAGAGCAGAACTACTTTCAAAAGCTCCATGATTAAACATCAGAACTAAAACACACCCTGGATATACAAAAGTGACAGCAGGTAGATGGAAGGATGCAGATAGATGGCCACCATGAGTGATTATCATCGGTTTTGACAATAAGGAGCTATCTCGAGCAAGCCTACGACAACTTTGACAATAAGGAGCTATCTCAAGCAAGCCTACGAGCATGGATCAACATAGTTTGGAGAAATGTGACGACTCCTAATAGGTATATGTCTCACAAAATGTGGTCTGTTGTGAATTATAATTAGAATAATTAAGAAGCTAACATACCAGCACATGAAACATAGTCTTGCCTTAGAATTGACTCTGCAGATTGAGAAGCAATGGTGACAAATGATCCAAGGAGATGGATCAACTGAACCATTTTTTTCTCTAAGATAAGCCACCAGGATTCCTTTTCTGATTTAACCGAAGAATAATCTTCATTAGATGCCAAAGCCACTTCTCTACAAGATGAAAGCATTTGAACAGATAGATACAGTGCTCCAAAGTTGATAGAAGTAAAAGAAGATCCACTGCATGTATTCAACTGCTGAGATTCACAACCAGCTGAGGCTCCCAAAATATCTACCAAGTGTGTAAAATGCTCTTGAAGAACTCTAGTGCAGAAATATGTGGATGATTCAGCAAGAATAGAAATGACACTTCCAAGGGCATGTAGATGAATAAGATCTTCAGACGAAGTCAAAATGGACTTTTCAGCACTCGACATGGAAGGGATATTGTTCACAATATCTTTATCCAACAAGATCAAGTTGATAAAAAGATCCTTATCTGAAGAACTGATATACACAACAGCTGTCTTCAAACAATTCAGTGCCTCTGAAACTAATTGATTCTTATTCTTCTCTGCATCTTTAGGTGAACCTGATGTTAATAGAAGTTGCGCCGGAGAAAGGCTAAAAATTACTTCTTTCAATTTGAACCAAATAGCTGATGCATGTCTAACCATTCTATCAACTCCATAGCAGCGGATGCAATTATCCAGATATTTCAAAGATTCAAGCTGTAAGCAAAATCAACATTTTTTAGTGAAAAATCACTTCGAGGATGTTCACTCTAGTAATTGCTGAAGGAATATGTTAAGCTTCTTACCTTTGCTAACGGAAGAGAGGAAGAAAGCTTATCAAGAAGCAAAGGGGTGACAAATGGTTCGAAATATGGGGTTGAACAAAAAGCATGCTGCAAGCAAAGATTGAAACAAAATGTTAGCCAAGACAATGGAATAACAGGAAGCCTTCCTCACAAATAAACATGACAAACATATCTAACAGAATTAAAAGGTTCAACTCCTCTACAATAGGAGGAGTTAGGTAATGCTATGGTATATCTTAAGGTAAAAATGAAAAGGAAACTTTCCCACTCACAAATCAGGTGAAATACAATATCCATACCATCAATGTTCTGGAAAGCTCATCTCTTGTAGCATCTAATTCATCACCCTCTCCCTGAATATACGCATGGCATATGCTATTATGATCACACTTGGGAGTAGCATAATGGTAGAGCAAAAAAAAAAAGCTTTGAAACCCAAAATGGTCCATTAACATACATGTGTGAAGTAAACAGGGAAATACTTGCTCAGAATCTCAAAAACATCGCTTGCAGATTTCTCTGCCAGACCAGAAGGATCTGGAAATAGCTTCATGACAACATCCACTACATGAAATGAGAGCTTCAGGCATTCTGGATCTTTTTCTTCATCAACTGCTTCACAGATTCCATACAGCAACACGTCACCGTCCTAGACATATCAATTTAGAGTGTTTATATCAAATCATCTGCATAAATATGAAGGAACTAAAAACTTACTGAAGGAATGAGAGCGAAATAGAATTAAGCTTCCGCATCAGAGGCTCAGACATAAATCTTCTGTTGAATAATGAGCACTTTTAAACTAAAAAATGTATACCAAAGCCTGCGTTTTTGCATTCCCACGGAATAACTCCCAAAGTACCCCTATTGAATCTACCCAGTCTGTTTACGTTGCCACATTGTTTCTGCTTGTGATACGGGTAGTCACATTTGAAGCAAGACATAATTATATTGTTATGCATGATTTCTAGAGACAAAATCCAAAGATTTGAGAATGGAAAGAGTACCATATGCTTGCTAGCGCAGGAAAAATGCAAATATACAGAAGAATAGTCACAGCATAATTTTTTTAAAAAAAACATGTTATTTTGTCTTTTAGTTATTATATTTACCATATGCTTGCTAGCGCAGGAACAAATGCAAATATACAGAAGAATAGTCACAGCATAATTTATTTTTTTTTAAAAAACATGTTACTTTGTCCTTTCGTTATTATATTTGATATTAAAGTTGATATTAAAAAAGCACATTTCTTTCAGAAAAAAAAAACACAACACTAAAGTTGATATTAAAGTTAGTCTCCTGCTATCATGTTACATCTATTTCTCTTGGTCTACCAACCGTACAACTAAAAGACAAAGAGACCGAGTTTTGTGTGACGTATAATACACTAAATGATGTTGAGGAAATATGATTATAAATCAAAATCTACAAGAACAAAGAAAAAAATGTATGCTGTGTGGCACAGCGAGAGCAACACTGCTCTAACAGCTAGATAGATTATGCACAGATAGAAGCATAGAATTAAAATACATCGCTATTCCTGCAAGTGTAGAAATTATGTTTTGACAAGATAGTAGTGATTAAGTATAGTAAGGTATCGAGTAATCACCACACCATTGTTTTGACAGCTTCTGGGTATTGATCCAGTATGCAGCTAAGAATCTCAAAGCACAGCTGGAAATAAACAGAACGAGGGATAAGATATTAGTATATTAGAACAAAATATATATTTATCTAAGCATGTTTTCACTGGAGAATCACATCAACCTTGCGGTCAGCAGCGGCAAGTGATTGCACTTGAACATTTTCTAAGAAAGACTCGACAAGTCTTTTGACGTCAGCAATCAGGGTTCTACCGACACTTTGTTTTCTTTGCAGTAAAGCCAGGCAACCAACAAGTCCTCCACGTATTGCGTGCCAATCTGCCTGATATCCAAAAATAAGCATAAGTGTCACTAAGATAATAAAAAGGGTGCGGCACCTAAGGTAAAGACTAGTACTAGCCAAAACACAGCATTTTTTTTCTCGAATATTCAGGAGAGCTGTGCGTATCTTTTGTATTCAAGAGGAGAAAGACTGGTCCTTTACAAGCATCAACACCTCACTTCGGACCAAGCTGTGAGGGGATGACAATTACATTTGGTTTGTGATCCTATAAAGAAAAAACACGACAGGTTGAGACCTGACCCAGAAAACACACACCTAGCCTTCAGGTCCACCGTGGCCCAGGGCTTGGCTCCGGCCAGACACCAAATATGTCGCTCATTGTCGAACTCAAGCATGATGGTGTTTATGCATAGGTGAGCCCCATCACATATGCAGGAGTTACGACGTTGTCAAAACGCAACATGAAAAAGGTTTTAAGTTTATGGATCCTAAGGACAAAAGTAAGATGCAAAAATAAAATCTTCGAGAACATTATGATGCAATTTTCTACGAGGGAGAGAGCATTATTTAAAAATAATTACTTGGTTCTGAAATAAGGCCAGATTGAATTACAAAACCAGCATATTTGCAATAAGGAAGTCACAGGACCAAATGTACTAACTAATATCATGTGAAGGAGAGCAATCCAGAGTATTGTTCAAGAAATTATGAACATAGAAAAAATGCAATCCAACAGAACTGTTAATGTGAGTCTCATTTGTCCTCTTTACACGTCTATAAGTGATACAATAGAATTTTCATGTTACATCTATTTCTCTTGGTCTACCAACCATACAACTAAAAGACAAAGAGACCGAGTTTTGTGTGACGTATAATACACTAAATGATGTTGAGGACATATGATTATAAATCAAAATCTACAAGAACAAAGAAAAAAATGTATGCTGTGTGGCACAGAGAGAGCAACACTGCTCTAACAGCTAGATAGATTATGCACAGATAGAAGCATAGAATTAAAATACATCACTATTCCTGCAAGTGTAGAAATTATGCTTTGACAAGATGGTAGTGATTAAGTATAGTAAGGTATCGAGTAATCACCCCACCATTGTTTTGACAGCTTCTGGGTATTGATCCAGTATGCAGCTAAGAATCTCAAAGCACAGCTGGAAATAAACAGAACGAGGGATAAGATATTAGTATATTAGAACAAAATATGTATTTATCTAAGCATGTTTTCAACAGAGAATCACATCAACCTTGCGATCAGCAGCGGCAAGTGATTGCACTTGAACATTTTCTAAGAAAGACTCAACAAGTCTTTTGACGTCAGCAATCAGGGTTCTACCGACACTTTGTTTTCTTTGCAGTAAAGCCAGGCAACCAACAAGTCCTCCACGTATTGCGTGCCAATCTGCCTGATATCCAAAAATAAGCATAAGTGTCACTAAGATAATAAAAAGGGTGCGGCACCTAAGGTAAAGACTAGTACTAGCCAAAACACAGCATTTTTTTTCTCGAATATTCACGAGAGCTGTGTGTATCTTTTGTATTAAAGAGGAGAAAGACCGGTCCTTTACAAGCATCAACACCTCACTTCGGACCAAGCTGTGAGGGGATGATAATTACATTTGGTTTGTGATCCTATAAAGAAAAAACACGACAGGTTGAGACCTGACCCAGAAAACACACACCTAGCCTTCAGGTCCACCATGGCCCAGGGCTTGGCTCGGGCCAGACACCAAAGATGTCGCTCATTGTCGAACTCAAGCATGATGATGTTTATGCATGGGCGAGCCCCATCACAAACGCAGGAGTTACGATGTTGTCAAAACCCAACATGAAAAAGGTTTTAAGTTTATGGATCCTAAAGACAAAAGTAAGATGCAAAAATAAAATCTTCGAGAACATTATGATGCAATTTTCTACAAGGGAGAGCATTATTTAAAAATAATTACTTGGTTCTGACATAGGGCCAGATTGAATTACAAAACCAGCATATTTGCAATAAGAAAGTCACAAGACCAAATGTACTAACTAATATCATGTGAAGGAGAGCAATCCAGAGTATTGTTCAAGAAATTATGAACATAGAAAAAATGCAATCCAACAGAACTGTTAATGTGAGTCTCATTTGTCCTCTTTACACGTCTATAAGTGATACAATACAATTTGTATTTATATATATGTAAGTGATACGACAGTATTGTGGAGGCAATACACATGATTCAGAAGGTCAAAGTGACAAACTTACCAGTCTCGATATAAAGAAATCTGACAATGTTGCGATAGTATTGACATCTAGCCATTTACACGACATTTGACACAAAACTTCCCCTAGGAGCAAGATTCCTGAGTGGAAAAAATGAATCACCGAATAAAAAATATGAATCAGCAATAGAAACTTATGATGTTCAACTTAAACCAATCAATAAGAGATGCCAAAAGAGATAAAATTGGATTGGACTACAGTTTCAAAAATATTGAGCAGAAAGAAGTTCGTATTTCCAAAATTGTACTCATGGACCCAATAAAATCTACTCTCTTTTACATTCAACCAATGCATGGATATGCAAAGGCCTGTGTGTATGTACCATATTTATTTGAATGAGGATGAAGGAGCAATAATCTAAACAAGGAACTTGACTTAGGCACCTTCAAAATTGCAACAGTACGAGCAACTCAAGCACATTAAACTTAGTACGGGGGGCCATACTTCCTACTTGCATCAAATAGAATTATCTAGTTTTTACTTTTTACTTACATAAGACAATTGTTTCTAACATATCATGGCTAATGTAACATGGAAGATAACCAAAATAGAGCAGAGAGATAATTGAAAACCTCTTGATCTAACAATGTGGTCTGTCGTTGTCAAATACATCTCCATCTTGGACACCTGAACAACATCACGAATGAGGAACAACACATCATCAACCACCTTTCCCAATAAAGAAGGAGCACAGCACAAAACGATATCTGGGATACAGGGGCATACCAAATCAAAAGGCGTCAGCTTGTCCTTGTTGACCAGGGCCGCAAGCGCATCCACACTTGCAGACTGTTGCACACCCACATTATCACAACATCATCATCCACACAAAACCAGTTTCTAATCTAACAGAAGGCACCATTTTTTCATACACGTAAATCTAGGAAGCAGTAAAATTCACCCTAAGCGCTAGCAATTCCATAACAAAGTGAACTAGGATCACACATATTCTGAAACAGAAAAATTTCTATCAGATTGCACATAGAATCCTAAAGTTTCTTCCGACAGCCAAAAGGGGAGAAAAAAAATACTCGTATCAAAGAACAACCGAATAACTGAAGAAAGCGAGCTAATTCAACCGAAGCTGCAAGCACTGAGAACAAAATACGAGGAGAGGAGGGTGCCGTACGTGCTGGGCCGCCGGCTGGGAGACGTCGACATAGGCCTCTACATGTGGGACCCACTCGCTGGGAGGGACCCTCGCCATTGCAACCCCGGGCGCCGGGTGCCAGCTCCCACAGGGTTTATCTAGGGTTCTGCTGTTTTGGTGCTCAAAGTCTCAAAAGAGCGCGAAGTTATCGAGAAGAGGAGGGGGGGGGGGGAAACACGGGAGGGCTCCAGGG
>LAPY01002166.1:51747-61979 GCA_000970635.1 Eragrostis tef | reverse complement strand
CGCCGGTCACGCACGACGCGACCGTGGAGGCGGGCGACGAGGCGGCGGGGTCGGGGCCCTCTTCCGCCTCCTCCTCCGCGGCGTGGTCGGCGTTGCTCCCTGCTCCTTCCCCTCGTTGCGGTGGCGCGAGGGCTTGCCTCCGGTCTCGCCGACCTGCTCCGCGGGGTGCCTGGCGGTGGCAATGGCGTCGCCGGCACGGTTGAGGTGGGAGGCAGAGCGCGAGGGACGCGGGCCCCACGTGCGCGGTAGTGGGACTCCGGAGCTTCGCTAGAAATAGCGTAATGGAGTTCTTCCTCTTCTTTAGCGTAACTGTCCCAGGAGACCGGTGCAGCTCCTCCGTTCGGTAAACGTTCCAAGGAAGCCGGTGCGGACAGCCTTAGAAAGCAGGAACGGTAGCTGATCCTGAATAAACAGCATTTCAGTGCAGCACTGTTGCCCTTGGTCATGTACTAACATAACACTGGTGCTAGCCCTTCATGGGCGTTTGACCTTCAAAAAAAAAAACATAACACTGGTGTCATGAGAACATCTAATGTGGGACAGTTGTTTCGTCCCGAAGTCTCTCTTCGGGGTCTTCCTTTGTTTGGTCGGCACTAGTATTTTTGAGCAAAATTTGATGTCGGATTTCGTTCAAGCAAAATCTGATGGAGTTCAAGGATTTTAGGGTGAACATTTGAGCAAAATTTGATGTCGGATTTCGTTCAAGCAAAATCTGATGGAGTTCAAGGATTTTAGGGTGAACTTAAAAAAAAGGATTTTCGTTGCCGGGACTCGAACCCGGGTCTCTCGGGTGAGAGCCGAGTATCCTAACCAGCTAGACTACAACGGATTGTGCTTGAACAGAAAACTATATGTATTTATCCCAATTTTATGCAAAATCGTGTTCTGTCATGACCCACACGAAAGGATTGGATTGCGGCTGCACAACCGACGAATCTGCGTTGCTCCTCCTGCAGGGACTTGGGGATCCCTCGCTTGCACAGAGCGAAAGCAACGGACCCCAACTCTCCAACAGCGGCAGCAAGGAATGGCACCTGGCTTCCTTGCAAAGCAAAACGTCAGAACATTTGGCTTTCTTCGATGCGGATGTTGTCTTTCAACGGAAGAAAAACAACTCTAAGTACAGCTTTGCATCCCTCTTTGCAGCACGTATTTATACCCGGTTGCACAGAGGCCTTGAGCACCAGAACGACCACACACTTAGAACACAAGTCACCAGCGACGCGCGCACGGTTCAGGCGAGGCGGCGCGCGCTTTTTGATCTTTCGTCCTCCTTCGCAAAGCGAGCAGCATGCCGACCGGCGGCGGTGGCGCTCGCTCCATGGCCTCCGGGCTCCTCTTCCTCAACCTCATCATGTACGTCATCGTGGCCATCATCGCCGGCTGGGCCATCAACTACAGCATCGACGAGAGCTACAACTCACGTAAGTTAATTAATTAACCGCGAAGCGTGCATGCTTTTTTTTTTTTTTTTTTGCGGCGAGACTGTGTGAGACACATTGCTGATTTGGTTTGTTCACTCCCGTTCGCGTGCAGTGAAGGGCGCATCGCCGCCGGTGCGCCTGTTCCCGATCTACTTCCCGATCGGCAACCTGGCGACGGGGTTCTTCGTCATCTTCGCGCTCCTCGCGGGCGTCATTGGCGTCTCCACGTCCATCACCGGCCTGCGCGACGTCACCGAGGGGTACCCAGCCAGCATGATGTCCGCCGCCGCGTCCGCCATCGTCACCTGGACCCTCACCCTCCTCGCCATGGGGTACTTCCACTCACTCTTGATGAGCATCATCTGAATTACAGTAGTACGCAGAAAAATCTTCCCGGTCGTCGAGCAGATAGATTCTGACAAATCACTTGCGGACTCATTGCAGGTTGGCGTGCAAGGAGATCAGCGTCAGCTGGAGGCCCGCGAGCCTGGTAAGAACTGATCGATCGGTGGAATTGCCTCCCCTGTCTTTGTCATTTCATCGTGCCCTGTGAGCCATGTAACCCGATACATTTTCTGCTGGATCTGTGTGCAGCGCACCCTGGAGGCGTTCACCATCATCCTGACCGGTACGCAGCTGCTCTGCGCCGGGTCGCTCCACGCCGGCGCGCACGCGGCCATCCTGGAGACGCCCATCGGCGGCAGGGTCTGATCACTGAAAGAACGGGGACAAAGCCGTTGGCGTCGACGAGCTAGAAACAACGCGTTATCTTGGCAGCATTGCGTGTGATTGCTTTGTGTGTGCGTGCGATGGGATGTGTGGATTTACGTGTGCCGTGTGTGAGCGCTTCTGGTGAGATTCGTACCAATGTGTTCCTGTAAAGTGATTAACGATGATTCTTTCCTTCCGTATGGAGTTAACGCTAATTTGTACTACTAGCCAGATGAATTGACACTTGTACACGAACGCGCTTGGTTAAATTCAGGAATGGTTAGCTAACCGCGAAAACTCAAGTCCAACGAACAGGCCGCACCAGCACCCGCCTAGCAGAAAACTCACAAGGACTCCCCCGCCCACCCGATGGCCGCCGCCGTCCACCTCCGCCCTCTCCACTCGCTCCCTCTTGCTCTCGCCTCCCCACCTCCTCGCACCTCACTCAAGACCGCGCCCAATTTGCTTCACCTCCCGGTAAAGCCCAGGGCACGGGGGAGGGGTCAAGGCAGCCGCCTCGCCCTGCTAGTCTGCTCCGCGTCGAGCCCCGCGCCGGGAACCCCGTCCACCTCCTCGTCATCGGTAGGGGACAAGGCGAGGGAGGCCGCGGCCAAATGGGTGGAGTGGATCCCGCGCGCCGCGAGGGGCGGGGCGGGGCCGGAGCAGGTGCTCAGGCTCATCTCCGGCGCCACGGCCACGCCCATCTGCCAGTTCGTCGACTCCCCCAGGACCTTCCTCCACGCCGTCGACCCGCGCGTCAAGCTGGTAACTAGCTCCCCGCCTCGATCCCCGGCTCCCCGCCACGCGTTTCGGATAGACTGGCCAGTAGGCGGCTAATCCAGAGGGTGCACGGTAGGTGCTTGTGGAAATGTCGCCGCTAGTATGAGACGGTAAATGGAATGCGAGTGTGCCGCTCCGTAGTACCAAACTCCAATGCTGCTGTGAGTAGAATGTGCTACTGAGTGAACCAATGCACGGTTGGGGGAGGAGAGGAGGGCGAACGCTCCCTGCTTGCTCCTCTGTTCACCATGCACCCCTATGCAAGCATGCACATTGTTAGGCTGATAATGGTGTTCATAAGACACCCTCCAAGAGAAAAAAAATGATGTTCATGAGACCATTTCTCTACATTGTTTTCGTAATGTTCATGGCATGGCAGCCGCCATCAGGTTGTGTTCAATACTAAAATGAGGAGGTTAACTGACTTTTATACCTCCGAGTGGTATTACTGTGGCATCTAGTCATAGTTGGTCTCCTAATATTATGCTGTATTCTTCCACAAGGCTTTATCCCTTTAATAAAAAAACATAATTCCACATGCTACTTGTTCAGCTGATGTGATATCAGAAATTGCTACCTACATAGAGATTTCATTAAAAAAATAAAGGGGTACATAGGATTGTTGCAGAAGAGGCTGCACTTTGATAGTTCTGTAGTATTTTGAGGATGACCAAATGGAACATTGCAGGCAACAATGGTTTCCTGATGTAATTGATAATGGTTTAGCATGATTTCCAGGCATTATGTTCGAGAACAATTTATTATTTTTAGGCAATGCCTTGTGCAGTAAACTAGATCACGAATTGACCAGTTGAGAAACCATAGCCATATGAATGGCTATTGCAAACACCATGGCTCTAACTTATTTATTTACTTTCCCTACTTTACTGTATGCCAGAGTTTTCACTGACTCCACCATTATCATTTGAGCCCTCGATTATGGTTGTGAAGTTATGATTCATCATATATGCTTTGTGAAACTGTGTTTTCTGTGTCCCTGATAAAATAAAGTACTTCAATCCTTAAGCCCAGCAGCTCCGTTTTAACCGTAAATCATTGACTTTAAGTCAATATTTTGTAGTGAGTACTCATGATGCTTCATGAACTTGTGTCCCTCTATTTTTCATATCCTAAGTAACATATCTTGTAGTCAATACCTGCATTGAATGCTTCAAGGACTTGTGTCCTTTTATGTTTCATATCCTAGTTAAAAACAGTGTCTTACATAATGCTAGTATAATTATGCCATAATAGCCTGAAGAATCACTCAGGTTATTCATGCATATCATGATGAATAAGAACTTAATTTTCTTGCTTGGCGATGCCTTATATCATCACATCATAGATCATACCACCTCACCAGTTTCTTTTTCTTTTCTATTTTTAATCTTAGCCTCTTTTCTGTATTAACATAATTTTGACCATCAACAAAATAATCTTGTATTGTTTCTCTCCTGCTACCTTTTTTTTTTGGTGGACGGACCCTTACCGGGACCCTGCGCAAGCAGGAGCTACGTGCACGGGGCTGTCCCTGTCGCTCTCCTGCTACAATCTTTTTTTTTTCCCTCGAACACTCTCCTGCGACAATTAAACAATCAAATACTTCTTTGTGCAGGTGTGGCTCTTGGCCCTTGTTGTCCTACCAGCAAGATCAAATATTTATATGCGGTTTGGTTTGGTAGTACTCCTGGCTCTTCTTTCAATGTGGGTTTTGCCTAATCATGTTTGGAAGGTATGTTATGATGTTATGTCAAAATGCACGTGCTGAATTTAAATTGTGCTCAGCTAGTTAATTGCAGTTTCATTTGACTTGTTATTGGAGTTTCTTCATGGTGTTGATACTCAATCATTTTGCATGTTAAACCTATGATTTATGATACATCCAAGCGGATACTAGTGAAATTTCATTTGAGTTTAGTGCATGGAAGCTGCATTGTCTGGGTTTAACTTAAGAGGTTTCAGCTGGTAGTTGCTACCTTTCCTTCTCGGATTTTTCTTTTTCTATTATCGTTGGATCTACTCTTGTATATTGAATGCTTTATTGTTACCTGTAAACTAAATTCTATTTACTCTGTAGGATCAACTTGGAAGGGTTGCACTCCTTTCTGGATTCTTATTCATAATGCTGGGATTTGGTGCTGATGGTGCACCTTCATTAGTTCAGACAAGAACTCCTCCCCCTTCTGTCCTAGGCATACCGAACATTCCTTGCTCTACAAGTGGGTATTCTTACACAATCATGAAACTGGGACCACTACAATTTACAAGGAAAGGCCTATCAGTAGCAAGTACTTCGGCAAGCCTCACATTTGCAGTATGTCTTTCATTTTTGGCAAAGTTTGACCTAACCCTTCATTATCACTACAATGTTTTATGCCTTTGTATGCTCAAGCTGTTGTTCTTTTCAACGATTGCTAGTGGTTCAGGTGTGTTTCAGAATTTTTGTAAGTATTTACTCTCAAATTTGTTGTTTATATGCAGATATTCCAAAGTGCAAGTCTCTGCTTGACCACAACAACTCCTGAGCAGCTTGCTTCTGCTTTGTGGTGGTTTATGTTTCCACTGAAGTACATTGGTGTGCCAGTACCGGAGATAGTACTAACCCTTCTACTCTCATTGAGATTCATTAATTTAGTATTTGACGAGGCAAGTATCTATGGTAACTGTTGAAGTTATGGTTATACCTTTCTTTCTATATAGGAAGGCGCCCTGCTATTTGAGACCTAACTTTGGATTACAATATTGTTCAACATTTAACTAGGTTCGGAACTCAGCACTGGCGATTGTAGCGCGCAGGATAATTTGGAAAAAGCTGACAACAATGGAAACTATAGACAGTAAGTACTTTCTACATATACCAGAACCAATAGCCTTAAGAGGCTGAGGACTTGTTCACAGACAAAGCCAGAAGCCAGCCAGGCCAGTTACGACATACTGGAATAGCCTCTAATTGGTTAAACATTATGTTTATTTATATGAATGATACCAGAAATTGCCCTAAGTTATCTTAAATCAGTATGTCGTCCAATTTCATCCTGAACAACATAATTTAGCATGTGTCAAACTATGTTTCTATTATTTCCAATATAAGGCATTTCAGAAACGAATATTTGTCATCTTAAATTTACTGGTGATAAGATTGAAGGAAGAAAGAGATTCTGAAGGCTGCTTGGGCCATTTCAAAATATGCATAAATAGTTTGAATGACTTAGTATAGCTGACGAAAACTGTGCATCTGCATCCTTAAAAATGGCTTCTTGTTTGAGTTAGATGAAACAAATCCTGCAAAACGTCATTCTTACTTGAGTACCATGATTAATCCCATCGTGACTAGAAATCGCGATGACACTTGCATTCATAGGAACAGTGAGAAAGTACCTTTTGCACTTGAGCATTATCTGTTGCAATTCTTCTATTTTTGTGGAGCTCATACATGTATGCCTAGGGTTACCATGAATTGCTTTCATAGCATGTCTGAATTTGACACGTTAATTGAAATGTCCTTTATGTGCATGTGCAGTTTTCTTCAACTATATCCGCCGAATATTCAAAAATATATTTGACCACGCAGAGCAAATATCCAAGGTTAGATTTCTTTAATCTTTCTTTTTTTGCGTTGATGTCTGTTAAGACACAATGAATGCAATATGATCTTTCGTTATTCTCAAAAGAGCACGTCTTAGTATTCTAAGCATTTAAGACAATGAATGCAACATGCTTTGCTGTCGGTTTGATGAACATCGGCATTTAAATCCTTTAATGTGTTCCTTAAGGACGTTTATACATTATTAAAAAATACAGCTGTAGATGTTAACATTTTATATTTTTGGCTCTTATGCTTTATTTCTGAGTTTTTCCAGGCAATGATAGCTCGAGGATTTCGTGGTGATCCAAGCAATCACAAGATCTATTTTCTTAGAGAATCTTCATTTGGCATTGCGGATCTCTTTTCAGTGCTTTGCCTTTTTGCTCTAATTGGCCTGGCTTCATTTTCTGATCAGTTGGTCTGATGGTACTTAAAGGATATTCATTAGCTATCCACCTGTTTATATCGGGCTTACTCTTCAGTGGCCCAAAATTGGATTAACAGAATCAGACTGGGGCTTTTAGGAGCAAATCTTGAAACAAAGGAACGTGGCTTGTTGAGGACAAAATCTAGATAGAGTTCAAACTGTATATATGAGGCCAGAAACTAGGTAGCACCAGGCGAAAGCAGGTGAGTGAATATATGCACTCTATATCTGATCAGAGATGAGATGCTCATTTTTCAAGTGATCTTATTTCTGCTCTTTGTAGGTACTTGTCAACTAATCTTTGAAGGCTGACTGGCTTACGATGATTCTAGAAAGCTTATATCAGTTGGAATGTTTGATTTCAGTTTTGTTAGACTTTGACCCTGTCTTCAAAACCTTGAAAAAAATTTGGAGGATACCTATTGTGTTGTATAAGTCCACCCACGAGGGGCAAGCGCATGTATAGTATGAGAAGCCAATACAGCATTATTTGTGCTCAACTGACTTGTTCAATATTCAGGTTAGTGGCCAGGAATGAAGTAAGATTATTGCATGAAAGTCAGTCCATAGATAAGAGCAGTTAAAAGTTGCAACAAAAAATAAGTTACTTCCAATAATCTACATCAACTAATTGTTAAAGACACCACAAATGTGTCACGGCAATACAGGATCCAATATCCGTACAACCCTTGCTTAGGTGCTCCCAGAGTTAAACACTGATAGGCATAAGATGGAATCATGGAACTAGCCATTGTCTCTGGCTCATTTACACTGCAGCACCAGGATCACTGATGACACCCAGAAAGTCGTCTTTTATTGTGCCAATGCAAAACTGCAACAGATGCGGTGAAATAATCAGCAGAGTGTTAAGAGCAATTCACATTATATCGGCCATCAAAGGTGATTGGCATGAATCCAGATACACAATAAGTTTTCTGACTAACTAAACTTCTTGCTCAGTGTCTAAGGTACTTTCAAAAAGAGATGAACAAGCAGACTAACTTATCACTGACAACTAACAGAGCATAATGTTGATATAAAACAGGTCAGCAAGCCTCAATTAGTTATAATTAAAGCTACAGGACATGCCGTTTCATATTTTTGCATGTCAAATGACCAACCCCGGTTGCATGTCTACATTAATGAGTTCCGGGTTAATACTTCCTGGAACTGTGCAGATTTATTTTCATAGAAAAATAAGAATGAAAGGTCGTTTTCTACAGAGCGAAACTCAAATCTCTAAGCAATGAGTACACTAAAAGTTGGAACTTTTCTCAAAAAGCATTAAAAGCGATAGACTTACAATTTCTGTGGCATCAACACGAGTGCCAATAATCTTCAATCGCACCTCACTTTCTTTTTGAATTTTCACCTGAATTGGACAAAACAGTTGCCCCGAATCAGCACAGGACAATGGACCAAACAGGTAGCTTTCAATTTTTGAAAATGTAAATAAAAATCATTATGCAAGAAAGCACTCATGGCATGGAAATTACAAATAATGAACAAACAACAGTGTTCTACTGAATAGCAGTAAGCAACTATCCAGTGAATTGCATGAAGCATTCACCAACAACAGAAAACAAGCAAAGGTTGCACACACAAAATCAAGCAATACGAAAAGAGTATTCATTTACAACAAACTTTATGGAACTAAAAACCATAACTTGCCACTTGCCAGCTCTCATTACTCGTCACAAACCGCAAGAAGAATCATAATAACTAATACTAATAGAAAAGAAGCATACTGATCCATCAGACGTTGTGTAGTTTGGCACATCACCGGATTGGAACTCCATATCGTCTGGAATCAACTGCATAACAAAATCGAACAGTATACATTACCCATCAAAACGTTACAATCAGACACAAAAGTTCATGAACTACAGAGTATTAAATCCTATCACTAGATAAAGAATCATTTGTTACTAAACAGGTTAAGGCTTAATAAAAGTCATAATTTTATTCCCTAAATGATTACTGCTTGAGTAAAGAAATATTCTTCACTTCGCCGGTGACATAATGATCATTCAGAGAAGCTCCAAAGGGTGACGCTCCAAGCAAAGCAAATTACTCACATGGTTCGACACAAAGATCTGCACCGGTCCAGCCTCAGCAAAGAAGCCCATCTGCAGGATAAAAAACAGAGTTTTAGCCACTAAACACAATCCCTTAAATTCTCCCCCAATGCCAATAACAGCACCGCCAATCGAATTGGCACATCACTACGAATTCGATCAAAGCAAGCATAGCCCTACAACGACAGGTGGGGAGGAGGCAAGGGGTTCCACCTTATTGACCATGGTGACGACGGCCTCGAGGATTTCGCCCTTGAAGGGTCGGAAGACGACGCACTGGTACTTGACGGGGAAGGTGACGAATCCAGTCCCCTCCCGGATGAGCCCCTTGCCGATGTCCTCCACCCCCGTGATCGCCACCACGAACCCGTGCCGCCCGCTGCAACAAGAGGGACGCATTCACGTGCTACCTCAGCTGCAGCCGAGCCGTCCTCTTAACCCTAGCTAGGTTTAGGGAGAGGAACCCTACCTGCAGGTGCCCTCGACGTCCTTGATGAGCTTGGAGACGAGCTTGTCCCGGAGGTGCGGCCCGAAGTGCCGCGGGTGCAGCTGCATGTTCCGCTCCAGCACGATGTGGAAAAACATCTTGCTTCGCTCGCTTGCTCTCCTCTGCTGCGGCGGCCGGCGGCGACGCGAGGTCGAGGAGAGACTCTTCTCCGATTCGAGACTGTAGTGCTATCGCTTCTTTTGCCGCGACTCGAGAGTAATAAACCCGTGATGTGCTGTCTCAGTCGTCGGATCATTTGAATCGTGAATCTGAACCGTTCAAATTAACACCGCAGACCGACAATTGTCCCGCTAGGTCTGGCCGCATCCCACTCGAAACGCCGCTTTCCCCATCCCTGCCGAGCTCTTTCGCCGCCGGCCGCCGCGCCTGGCACACGTGGGCGCCGCCGCTTCCTTCCCTCTCTCTCTCAGTGTCCGTGGCTTGGGAGGCGTGTAGTCGCGCTCATTTGCCTCGTTGATTATCCGTTGGCTACATACCCACCTCCACAGAGCCGGAGGATGGCGTCGAGATGCGCGGCGAGGGTGCCGTCTCCGCGGTGCGCGCCGCGGCGTTGTTGCGCTGGGACACGGGCTTCGACGCGCCCGGCGAAATGCGGCGCGTCAGGTAATTATCCCCTTTCGCGTCACCCTTCTCTGCCTCAAGATGTGATGCTGTGGTGTCTGGTTGTTTTGAAGCTAATAAGCTTGCTCGTGCGTTGTGGCAGGGGGAGGGGTTGTTT
>LAPY01002166.1:25792-39439 GCA_000970635.1 Eragrostis tef | reverse complement strand
CCCACCGACGACGAGCGTAAACTGGCCACGCTTCGACTCCGTCTCCTCCTTGGTCTTGAAGTTGGACTCCCGCTTGTTCTCCTTGAACGACGGGCCGCCGGGGTCCGGCAGCCCGTCGATCGCCGCCGCCAGCCGCTTTGCCGTGCTGAAGATCGCCTCGTTGTACTTCTCGTCCGTCGCTAGCACTGCAAAAGCAGTTGCAAAAATCAATGTCCGTAACGGCCGGCCTTGCTAGTGAGTGAGTAGGAATGTCAAATGTGTGTCAAGTGTCGTCACCGGCTTAATTAATTAATTACCTGGGAGGTTCTCGGAGACGGTGGCGTCGAGGATCTGGTCGCCGACGGCCTTCACGAAGTCGGGGCCGCCGGTGATGGCGCCCTCCTTCTGGCTGGTGACGAGCACGACGATGCCCTTGTTGCTGCCCTCCTCGATCGTCGGGTACCACTTCTCCAGCACTTGGTCCGCGTACTCGAACGCGTCAGCTTTGCTCTGCATGCCAAGACACTCGTGATCCACCCACCCATCAGCCAACACGTACTACGGCGTGAACAATGCATCCATGGCAATGCGGGCGGCGACGGCGAACGTACCGTGAGCTTGCGGACGGTGATGAAGTTGAGCCGGACGTTCTTGCGCGACTCGAGGTCGCGGGCGAGCCGCTTCACGTCGGACTTGGTCACGCGGCTCAGCACGCCGGCGTCGTCCACCACGTACGAGTCCACGGGCGGCCCGTCGTTCAGCACGTCGAACTCCGACGCCGCGGCCGGCGCGGGCGCCGGGGCGAGGCTGATAGCCAGCGACAGTGCGGCGGCAGCGAGGCCGTGGTGCAAGAACGACACCCAGTTCTTCCTGGCTCCGGCGTCTCCATGGGAAGCACTGACGAGCGCTGGCTGCTGCAGCTTCTTGAGCGCGCAGGAGACGACGGACCTGGAGCTGGAGGAGGAGGCGCTGACGGGTGATGGTTTCTTGGACCCGCGGAGAGGGGTGAACAATGTGGAGGGGGAGAGCAGGGTCTCCATTGCTGCTCAGGGGAAGCAGGGGAGGGAGGGAGCCGAGGGATGCAGATCAGTTGAACTTCTGGATTTTTGTCTGGAAGGGTGTTGCTTGGATCGTGATTGGGTGGCTGGGATTCTGGAGCCGGATAAGGTGTTGTGCCAGCGTGGACAGGCTCGTCTTGTTCTTCTTGTTACGAACAAAAGACCGTGGCCATGTCACCACGTGTCAAGCTGAAATGCACTAATATGACCTATTTGGCGAAGGTTCCACAACAAGCTTGCGGAGTGATTTTAGTGAAACTCTGTCAAACAGCAGTTTGCATAAATCCCTCCGAGTGGCTACTGGCTATAAAAAATCGACGATTAAGATGCCAGGAGCTGAAAGTTCCGGTTTCCCTCAGATTCACTTCCCTTATGCTTCAGTACTTTTTATACATTTTACCCTATAGCATCACTAGAACTTTTTGCCGGTGATTCTCTAGTGATATATACGAGTTGACATTACGATGCATATATCATTTGGGTGGTTCAGGGGCCTCGTTCCCTCAACTTGGAAGTGTTTCATAGTGACGAACAATCATCCTTAATATCAGTCCTGACTTGCCCCTATCACACAATCCTCACGCCGCCACCGCCATCCTGTTTCTACGTTAGGCAAATCGAGTCCCTCCTTTTCAGCGCATCTTTTTTATTCGAGAACCCTTTTTCTTATCACGTCTTAACATTGTTATTTTCACTCCATCCTTGTTTTGCTATGCCAACAGACCCCTCCTCGCCCCCCCAATCATGTTGAAATGCTCAACATTATTTGTTGACGACAAAGTTGTATAATTTATCTTTCGTAGGAAAGGAAGAATGATTGGATTTGGATAGAATTGGAGATCACGTTGAAGAGAAAGTAAGAAAAATTAGATATTAGAATAAGCTAAAACATACGGGTATGACTAATGTATGAGTATAGTTAAGAAATGACGAACCAGATTATTGTCAGCATTGATGGAGGATGGAGCTCATTAGGAATACATTTAGTTTTAGTCCCTCCATATATTAATTAAAACTAGAAAACTATTTTGATCACTAAATGACAGGCGCATAAGTCGTCGAGGGCTCACGTGTATTATACATGGAGAAGATGAAGAGGGATGAGTACTCATTGCCCGCTAGAACTCAAAGACAATCACAACTCTTGGTGCATTATAATAATTGAATTTGCGGTTTAACGTAAATCATGCTCCTAAGTTCTATGTACTCCCGTCGTTAAGACATACTCCGTACTAGGTAAACAAGCAACGGTTAAATCTGTTACGACTTTATGTTCAGACATATGAATGGTTTTCTAGTTGGATCATCAATTCCTTCATCTCTAAACTACCATGACTGAAGTAGCTAATTGACGGACCAAAATTATTGAGCTTCTACTTGTCTCTATTCTGCAGCTCTTTTCTTCAAATTACATGACTACAAGTACATCCATTTAGACTATCATCAAATTAGAGTGGAAAAAATGGATGTCTCAGACAAAGGGATGCAACTACTCTTATAGTTTGTTACTTCAGTGTACTCCTGAATGTTATACTTCTTTTATATATTTTTTCTTCTAAATTAAATTAGTTTAGGATGTGTTTCTAAGGTAGTATGGTCCAACGATTGTCCTCCAGCAAAATAAGTTTCTTCTAAAATTTGTTTTCAATCACTCGCAATACCATCTAATAGCCATGATAAAGATAGTCACAAATTTTTACTTTGTAATTCATTAATTGTTATGTAAAAGTTATATGGACACCGTGTTATAGACGTGTGCACAATATTTGTAGGTGTTCGAAAGATTACGATAAATTGTGCAGAATTATATGTATGGATCCATTAGTTTGACTATTCTAACAAATTTTAAATTCAACTAAGAAATATCCTTATAAATCAAATTGATTTGCAAAATTTCTATTACAAAACCACTTAAGTAGGTCTGGTTCTGGATTCGAAAACGTTCTCTTATCTGCCGTTGCCGATACACAAAGCTCATATGCTTCCTCTGTGGAAATTTTGGTAACCTGCCTTCCATACCTCTTCTTGATCAGTCTAAGGAATAGCTTTTCTCCATGGAAAGTTAGGTGAGGACTTTCTCCGCCGGTCGAATTTTTATGTGTTGCGTAGACCCTCGCGAAATTTGCATATAGAAAACCAAACTAGCCGTAAAACAGCCGGCTGTGCCTGTGCTTCGGCGCCCAGCCATCGCGCCATGGACTGACCCCGAGTTGCTTATCCAACAAAATCC
Organism: Eragrostis tef; assembly: GCA_000970635.1. Taxonomy (NCBI): domain Eukaryota; kingdom Viridiplantae; phylum Streptophyta; class Magnoliopsida; order Poales; family Poaceae; genus Eragrostis; species Eragrostis tef. The sequence continues at coordinate 36,172 of LAPY01002166.1, read as the reverse complement.
CCAAATCACTTCCCTTCCCTGGCCGCCCTCGTTTTTCGCCGTTCGGCGTCGAGCCATGGCCCCGGCCGCCCTCCTTCCCCTCACTCCTTCGCCACCTCACCCGAGTACGCAGCGCCGCCTTCTCTGTCGCTGCAGCGCCTCCCGCCGCGACTTCACCATCCACACCGCCATCGCCATTGCGTCCACCTCCGCCGCCACGGTCGGGGCAGCCGAGGCGCCCGCCCCGTCGCCTCAACCGCCGCCGCCAACGCCTGCCTCTAAACCCGTTGGGTCAGTGCTGGGTGCCCTCGCGAACACGAGGTCCTGGTCGCAGCACTACGGCAGCGGCTTCTCCATCCGCGTGCCGCCGTCCTTCGACGACATACTGGAGCCCGAGGTAACTGGTCTCGTCTCTCCCCGCGATTTGGCCATCATGGAGTGCAGCGGAGCTCAAGTTTTGGTTAGAGCTCGCTGACTTCTTACGTCCCGCGTCTCAGGACTACAGCGCCGGGATGACCTACTACGGCGACAAGGCCAAGCCCCGGGCGTACGAGGCCCGCTTCGCGTCTCCAGATAGGTAGGTAGGTAAGGTCTCGTTCTGCTCAATGCGTTGCAGCTCTGGCATTTCGAGTTCTGTACAGTGGTGCAATGTTTGGTTCCATTTGTCTCAATTTCACAATGACGCAGTACCAATGAAATTTGGCGCTGAATGACTGAATGGGTGCTCTGCTGCTTTGTTATGTAGGGACGAACTTGTAAGCGTGGTAATTAAGCCGTCAAATCAGCTCAAGATCACATTCTTAGAGGTTCGCATACGAGCATGCCATAATATTTTGGTCTACTTTTTCCAACCTACTGTATTCTTCCCTATACTTACATGCATACATCTGCACAACATCTCATCAATGGTAGTAAGGAATATCCTGATATTCGACCAATACTGGTGATATGTACTCCCATTTCTGTTAGTAGTATGTGCTTGCATCCTTGTTGTAGATTCAACACTGTACATACTCATTAGCGTTAAAATGGAACATAGAACTTTGATGCAGAAACTTGTTAAAACTTGGAAACACTAACAACGAAAGGGCCCGCCACCATGCTGGAACAAGTATGGCAAGAAGTTTGGTATAGCTGTCAAAGAATGAGCAGATTTTAATAGCGTATGTGCTTGCATCCTTGTTGTAGATTCAACACTGTACATACTCATTAGCGTTAAAATGGAACATAGAACTTTGATGCAGAAACTTGTTAAAACTTGGAAACACTAACAACGAAAGGGCCCGCCACCATGCTGGAACAAGTATGGCAAGAAGTTTGTTTTGTAGCTGTCAAAAGAATGACCCGATTTCAATGGCTCTATTACATGTCACACTGGAGATACTATTGATTACATTTTTTTGTATGCATAGTGCTCAGATTAGGGAACATTACATATGATTTATGCAATACCAACCTCTGAAGAATGTTCCACAAACACTGGTTTGCAGGCGAAAGATATAGCTGACTTGGGCACTCTGAAGGAGGCATCAAAGATATTTGTACCTGGTGATTTCTGTTACCTAAGAACTGGTTTTATTGTTACATAATAAAAGATTAAATAATAATGAAAATTTCACAACCTTCACATCTCAGTGGTGAAATTTAATCAATGTGAGTCCAGAGATATTGATGTACTTTGCATCAAGGTTTAGGAAAAGCTAGCAAAAATGACACTGCCTATTGCTTTCATGATGTGTTGCACAAAAGGGAGCATGCTTCCATTTATGCTTTTAAGACCTACTGTTAAACATTATAAGAGGAACTCTGCTATACATACGACCATCGTTTACTTCTGCCATGTAAAGCCAGCAATTCATGGCCAGCTGATCATGCCCACAGCTCACGATCTGAGGTGAACAAAGTCACCAACGCATGCATACAAATGTGGGCGTTGTTTAGTCGGACACGGTGGTCGTACAGCTGGGATACACAGCAGCTTCGTGAGAGGAACTAAGCTTGGCTCAGTTGGTTATGGGGTGGAGGTGTTGATTGTGCACCCGCCTACCACCCAAGTCTGAGTTCCTTTACTCTCGAATCTGGATGCCTATTTGGTTGCTATTTCTTCTTCTTAATGAAAAACCTCCTGGCTCCTCCTAGGCTGGATCCTTTTTTAAAAAGGCATTATAAGTTCTTGTCTTCTTGGGATATGTAATGTCACTATTTCCATGAAATTTTCATGGTACAATATTTTTGTTCAAAAAAAATATGGACTAAAATACTAACTCTCATTCCAGCAGATAACAAATGTTTATGAAAAATAAACTGAAAATTATGCAATTATTTATTCTAAAGTGTTAACATGATGTATTGATCTGGAAATATTTTCTTATACTTTTGTTTTATTTTGTAGCTGGTGCAAAAATATACGCAGCCCGGACAATTAAAGTTAAGGATGATGAGGATATTAGGTAATAATCAACTGAAATATTTTATCTAAGATATCAATAGTATCAAATTTTGGACATAATTTTCTTTTGCTGTCATGTTTACATGTGGAAGTTTTACACAGGACGTATTACTTCTATGAATTCGGTGTGAACAGACAACATGTTGCGTTAATGGCTGCTGTCAATAGTGGGAAGGTATTCAGCCATCACTTTTGATTTACATTCTCCTACAAATTCCTTGTTCTATGTTAGTTATTCTGAGATATAATTCTCCTACATATTGAATCTGCATTTTCAGTTGGATTATTTCTGCAAAATTTCTGTTATGTTGTCGTTCTGTTATCTGTTTTCTTTCCTAAACGTATTGTGTCACTGTTTTCTTTGCTTCTTCACTACTGCAGGCTTTATTAGATTCTGATGTTTAAACTCTCCACCTCTCCTGTCTCCAAATTGATCAAAGCAGTCTAAAATCAGAGTTTGGGGAGAAACTAACCCTATAACCTTAAACAATATGTAGCTCGTTCCTGCAGAACTACCCTACCAGCTACCACCATAGCAAGAAAACGACATTTTTTTTTAACTGATGAATCGCTGCTTTTTGGCTTGTGTTCGTTGAATTCATGTTTTCATGTTGTGACAGACATATATTGCTGCTGCTACTGCTCCACAGGAGAAGTGGGATGACGATGGTGTGAAGTTGCGCTCAGCTGCTGTATCTCTTTCTGTTTCATAGTTGTGCAAAACTGGGTACCAAAATGGTTATACTAGATCTTTGATTTCAGCGGTATGCATAGAGGAATTATTTTTGTCTTGCATTTTTGTCTCAGAAAGAAGGTACATAGCTCTGTTATAGTTGGCAACAATTACAGACAAACTAGCTGAGATTCTATACATTCCTTTCCTCTGATTCAAATAACATCACACCTGACCTGAATTTTGGTTATTGGATTTTTTTTTTATCTGCGACGGTTCTCTGAATCTTGCAATGAAATGGTTCATTGTTTGTTCACCACGAGGTGGCATCCGAGGATGGTCCCAGAATCGCATGGTCAATAGTACGACAGGAAGACTGATTTATTATTGGCGCGTCCGTACTAGATTGAGGCGTTTTTTTGTTTTTCACCTTTGTACGGGAGATACAAGGAAGCCCTTATTCTGCGCTCAAAGTGAGGTCAATGAGCGTGCTGTAATGCCACTATGCCAAGCCTACTGCGTGCTTCCCGTTAATCAGAGTTCCTGCGGTGTCACTCCCATCGCATGAAACGAACTTTCGCCCGGGCATCAATTGAGTCAACATTAATGAAGTTGATGAAGTTGTGTCATCGATTAAAAACTGGATGGAGCACAGCAAAAAGATCAAGTGAATGAGCAACACAAGATGCATCTTTTACCTATATATAGGACTGCAAACTCAGCTGGATATGCATGGCAATATCCATCAAGTTCTTCTCGGAACGAAAGAAAAAATAAAACAAAACAGAAAGGAAAACCCTGTCCTGATTCTGACCTCACCTATCTTCCTATCCATACTGCTCTACCGCTTCTGAACTCTGCTACTCACAAGGCCACCACAAAGGCACAAACCCAGCTAAATTACAGGCAGACCAAAACCAAACCCGACGAAAAAACACCACATAAGCCAGTCACCAAAATACACAGGGAGTCGTGCAATGCAACACGACCGAACTCGACTGACCGCGCGTTTCAACTTTTTTTTTTTCCTTTCAGTTTTTGGCCTCGGAAGACAAGAAAAAAACACTCCATGAAAGCCTACTAAGAACGATCGATGTCCTGATCCAATGTTTCCTACTCGGCCGTCCAGTTTGACGGCGAGGCAGCGCGAGGTCCGCCGCGGCGTTCAGCCCTGGGCCTCGATGGGCGACATCATCGTCGAGAACCGGCGCTTCTGGATGCGCGGCGGGAGGTGCTTGTTGTACCGCTTCGGCCCAACCGTCCACGGCAGGAACACGCCGGTGCCGCTGCGGCCCATCCGCTTGCCGATGTTGCCGCCGGCGCCGTTGCCGGACGAGGCCATCACCATGGGCCTGGCCGGCCCCGCGGCCACCATCATGACGGGCGCGCGCACGGCCATGCCCCAGGCCGCCGGCGCGATCATGGCCTGCGGCGCGGGCGCGTAGCCGATGATGGCGCCGCTGCTGAGGGGCTTCTGCGCCATGGCCACGGGCGCCACGGCGGCCGCGGCAGGCCTGCGGCTGCCAGGGCGTCATGGCCTTGGTTGGCGACGAGAGCGGGCTGAGGTCCACAGGCGTGGACGGCCTCACCCTCGCGAACGTGATGCTCACGCGACGGTTGGACGACGGGCACACCACATGGCGCGCCATGTCGGCGCTGTTCCCGCGCATGACTAGGAGAGACCTGCAGATTTGAACCGCGCACATTCAGTGACTCATGAGTTAGAAAATGTGATTATTTTTTCTCTGACATGTTTGAATGTTATAGGATGAATGAACAAAGAAATACAGGGAGATCTCAGTGCGGTGTTTAAGCGTACCCTTGCTTCAGTGATAGCGTCAGAGGCCCCTTGTAGTTGCCATTGCTGTCAGTGACAAGTGACCTGCCAAATGCCATTGTAGTCTCTGACAGCAGAAGAGTGGAAATGGGGTTGTCCAGATGGGGAGGCTTGAAGTAGGGCTGCGAGTGTTCATCCTGTAAAACACAAAATTCTGAGGGCAGAACTGGAATGATACAACAAGGATTTTTGCTCTATCAAATTGTCATGGATCAGGAACTGTAGAAAATACACATGTCTTGCCAAGGATTTACAACTGTAGTTGCTGTTGTGATGGTTGCTAAAGAAGCCCTTGTTCTAAATACATGAAAAACTAACAAATACAACAGCAACTGCATTGTAACTGTAATTGTCCCTAACTCCCTTGTTTTTTAGCCACCAATAGACTGTTTTAGTAAAAGGTTCAAATAGTTTTCACCTATAATGTCCAAAATTAATTCCTAATTTCTTACGTGTAGAAAAAAAAAATCTTTCAAACTGTTGATTTTTAGACCGGGATTGGGACAGGTACAATGTTCTCAGTTCTGATGATTTGTGGGAACATCTGACCACACATTTTGCGAAGACTTTACAAGAAGAAAAAGCGCATTTGGTTTCATCGAGTGTGCTGTCATGCTTATTTTAGAAGGAAACAGCAACACCTACCTCATCGAAGAAATTGATGATCACACTGTTTGGTTTCCTGCTTTCTGGTATTAAACGCCAAAGAACAAGGTGGTCAATGACAGCCTGCAGGACAACGGGGATCGGCTCTATGTGACCTGTGCACAAGGAGAAAAAGAGGACAGCTGTGACATCATTCTCAAGGGCATTTCATTGCCTAGAGATACCATATTCATGTAGATATGCTATGCTTAGAAGAATATCCTTGAAACTGCTACCAACTTTAAGAAATTGTAATACGAGTCTTTGGAACATACAGTTAGCTTCCTCTGTGGTAGACTGAAATAACGGGACACCGAGCTGTATGATCTCCCTCTTGTTTCCTTTGATCTGCTTGTTGAAGAATATGAAGGTCTCACCTAATTATGAAAATAAGTGCCAAATCAATCTTAGCGCCAAATCGTATTACCAAATAATCACATCAATTTTAAAAATCAGTAAAACGTAACATCACAAGGATAAACACACTTGATAAAGACCACAAGAGAATTCATCATTTTCAAGTTCAGGCAGCTTACTTGCACGCAATGGTTTTGGCCAAAACCCAAAACAGAGGCATACCATGGTTGTGCTCTCTATGTTAAATCTCAAGGAGGAATCAGACTCAGTAAAGGCTAGGATGCTGAGGTCTTACTTGGATCAACATTTTATCGTGCACAACTTTGGATGGACGTTATACTTTAGCATGTCTTGGCACGACCTATTTCAATGAAACAGAAGCGATCTAACATGTTACTTGTAAAATTGTATTTAGTTCACAGGCTTTTCATCGTTCAGAGAGGTAATTTCAAGTTAGCGGAAGTTAAGGAAAACAATGCGTTTGGTCAATATCGTTGTCACTAGGCTGAAGACTTTACACAGTTTGTCAAATTTAAGTTCTACTTAATTCTAGACTATGTTGACCAGCAGCTATCTGGGCATAATTGAAGTAGACCAGTACGGTAGTACCAGTAATTGAGTTAATAACTAAATTTCAATGTTACTGTCACTTTTGCTAATTATATATTGTGGAATGTGGGCAACTGTTGCTAGGATACCTGGGCCAGATAGCACAAAAGTATGTCAGACCAAAACTATCACCACCGACGGAAAAATAAATAAACGAGTCTGAAGCAGGACCACTATGCAATCGGTATCTAGAAGCACAAAATTGAGGATATTTTCATTTTTGAAGGCATATACCACAGGTTTGTTGTAGATACCATAGAAGTAACCAGAAAGCTACCAAGAAATAAATAAAATGAATAGTGCGATGAGGATACAACCAGTAGAGAAGACCGTGGTGCCTCACTTTCAAAAGTACACTAATTTATGTGATATTCACTATTCAGATAAGTATTTACCATGGGACATGTGCCCCAGGGTGCACGAATTGCATGAGAAAGAACTTTGCAGCGTAAACACAACTTACCTGAAAGCTCTCCATTTCTGCCAGCCTGACGAATTTCGTTAATGAAATCTGCAACCTTCATGATCTCTGATGTTGTAAAGACATCTTCATATATCTTCAAGCCTTTCACAACGTTAACCTGATAACACAAGGTCATGAACATCTGTCAGAAAAGAGTGCCTCCAAACGGAATGAAGTTTTAGATGAATGGAAGTGCTACTACTTCCTACAGCATCTCCTAGTCCTTCAGTACAGAAAGTTTGCCGAGTGGTGTAAAGATGGAACTCGCCATGTGGCCCTTCACGGACTCCTTCGCCACGAAACCTTTCTGGATCTTGATCCTCTCAGGACGAACAATGCACTCCTCGTGGTCAGAGCAGATTGGATAGCTTTCTGGTAGGCTGTGTTCTCCTTGAGATCCTTGATCAGTATGATCTGTTGAGTAATATACATCTCAGTGTTTTTCTAATAATTGCTGGATATTTTCGAGAAACGCTGTATTATAACTACTACGTGTTTATAAAATATATAAGAAATAAGATGACACAAAACACTTTAACTATGCTATGGCCTATGGACAAAACATTTCATTCAACAGAGTAACCAAACTTTTGAAAACCAAGAAAAATGACAAAAGAAATTTTCGAACAAAGTGGATCCTTGTATGACACTCTGGAAATTCGGTTGAATTTGCTCATTCTTTATCAACTGGGAAGCAGACGTCTGGGCCTAAAAGCTGGTGAGTTCATCATGGTGTTCATAAAATGAGCAACTAATATAACGTGCTAAACTACCACCGACAGATCCTGAACAGACTCTCTAAACAATCCAAGAGAACATAACCCGTTCGATAAAGTAAAAATATAAATTGTACTTGGTTTTAGCTTTTCACGCATGCCATAATTAGATCTTCACTTGCAATTGTCAGTGGGCACCGTCACTGAGCACCACTAGTTCGGTCTATCGCCCGTTATCACTTCTCACGCACAGGAATCTCTCTGTCGTCTCCTACTTTATCGCAAAGTATCGAAATATTCAAAGCACACTGGAGTTCCATCCGATTTTTCCAAAATATCCATCATAACGCAGGAAGAAATTATCTTGTTTTATTTGGATTCGCAAGCTTCACTCTTTCGTGTCACTTTCCATGGAGGGTGAAAAAGGTGCCTTACATGATAATAACCCGATAAAGAGGAGAGCATAGACAAGATTCGGCCAAGTTGAAGTGTCTGTACATGGGCACTATGTACACGGAATGGCATATGTATAGGGGCGCGCACCAAACAGAGGCAGGGACCAGTACGTGTCCAGTCATTGGGCGAAGACAAAGAACAAAGACGAAAGAAATTAGCGCACTCTACTTTCACAATTGTCATCACAGGCACAAGAAAACGCAGACTTGTTTTCCTCTGCTTTTAATAGAAGTTATAGGTCATCAGTTGTCAATTTGGAAGAGACTGCATGAAACGTTTTAAAACCCAGACCGGTTCCAAAAGCCTGCTGACGAGCAACAGCAGCAACCCGACAAAACCTTGGAACGTGATCGCATCGCCAATGGACAAGTCGACAACGCATTACGCATACACTTGGCCATGCTGTTCTAACCCCAATTATCAATTCCATAGCACAGGATCACAGCTAAACCGTACATGTGCAAAGATTCAGGAAGCTCCAAAAGGGGTCTCCACGCTCTACCATCAAGCACACCTACCACTCCTGGACCCGGCTGAAGACCTAACGAGAGCCGCCATGACTCACACCATGGCTCTGTATTCTTCCAACTAAACTGCCCGGCACCATGCCGAGACAAGGCGTTCTTTCGCGATGACTAGCCGCGGGAGACCCGCGAACAGTACCAAACCGGGTGATTGGACGGGTCCCACAAGACAGCGGCCGACGGCCAACCACGTGTGCGGCCCGGGGTCGCGGCGACCGATCCGATCGGCGCGCTACCAGATCCGCCCTCCACCGGAAATCCTGGCTTCTGGAACCCGATCTCGGGCCAGGTGGTCGGTCTCTCCACGGTGAGGGTCATGTGGGTCCATTAACTCGAGGCACGCAGTTTGGGCCGTTCCCGTTCAAGGAGGCTTCATCACCTCACCGACCGCTCGCTCCATCAAGTGAGGAGTCACAGGTTTCGCCGTGCAAGTTCGGTGCTCTCATGCTCTGGTGGTGTGGTCACAGTCCGACACGTGCTGCACATAACAAATGGGCAGCAAAATTCTAGTAAAGCCGGACCAATAACAACGCGGCTGCACACTTGCACGCACCAGACCAGACCAGGCTGGTGCGTCCAGTCCAGGGCCCAACCATAACGATGGCTTCGAGGCCGCGCGCCGGCGGCGGACCTCGGCCAGAAGGCCACAGCTCTGGCCCGCGTTGGACCGTTGGTGGAGGCGTCCGTGTCTCCACAGCTTGCACGCGCGCGGTGCTGTTAGTATACTCATTAATTAGCCACTCAAATGCACTAAACTCGTCGCCTAATTACACGAGGCCGTACTGGCGCTGGTACTTTCCCACGGGGACAGACCAAGAAGCGGGACCAGGCCAAAAAGGTGGCCGCGTGGAGGCGGAGCTAGCTATACCGGGGAGGGGAGGGGGGTGAGAAGAAAAAATTGGAAAACAAAAGAGCGGTCGTTAGCGAACGGCGTCAGACGGAAAAAAGCGGTAGGGTTTTTGGTTCCTCGCGGCTCCCCGTGATGCCATCCTGTCTCACGGGCGCCGCCGCCGCCACCACGGACGGCCAGGATTGACCGCCCGCCGTATGATCCTCCCGACGGGGGACACGGCGCACGCTGACGCACGCGGAGAATTATTGGCCCCCGCGCCCAAACTTCCTGTTGGGTACCCGACGCAAAGGAGCCGTGCGGTGCGCCAGCTCCATTGCCGTGAACCAACGCAACTAACTTCCACTTTAGCAACACAGCGCCATGAATAAAGCCGCGTTTAAAAAGTCTGTTAATCTCGTTAAACGGGCAAAAACTCTTAATCCCGATTTAGATTGGCCCCATAAAATAGGAGATATAGCAGGGGAAAAAACTTGCCGAAAAAGCCAGATCCAAAAACTGCGAAAAGCTGGCCGAAATTAAAGTTTGAAAACAAAACAGCGCATGGTGAATTGGTGATAATCTGTTCCACGCTGAGCTAACGAAAACGACGACGGCGTCCGGCGAATTCGAATGCCGGGGGAACAGGATGCAGGCCGAGTAGTGGTAACTGACATGAGCACACGCGACGGATTGAATTAACGAGCGGCGATGATTGTACTTACGTCCGTCAGCCACGGCGTCGTCTTCCGTGGTGGATGCGCCCTTCCGCTCCGACGAATCTCCCGAGGAATCTACCTCCGCGTCCGCCTCGTGCTCCGCGGCGTGGTTGACGGCGCCGTC
>LAPY01002166.1:14122-25478 GCA_000970635.1 Eragrostis tef | reverse complement strand
CCGCGGCGGCCCCCGCCGGCGACCCCGGCATGCCCGCCGTCGTCATCGCCCCGGCGATCGCTAGTCTACTCACTCCCCTCCTAGCCTCTCTCTCACTCGCTCAATTCCCTTCTATATCTCTCTCCCACCTCCCTGTTTCTTGCGCGTGCAGAGGTCTGGTAATGGCGTTGTTTCGACTCCGCCCTGTTTGGCTTTGGAAAACAGAGGAGGAGGTGGAAGACGGTGGTGTGGGGAGGCCGCGGCCGGGCGGGCTTGGGCGTACCCGTAGCCAAGCAGCCAGCCAACCCAGGAGGGTGACGTGGCGGCGGACGGCTTGGGCAGGGGGGCTTACCGGGCGCGGATCCGGCCACGGGGTTGCATTGCAGTTTGTTAACGCCAGGTCCGAGGTCGCTTGATGGCCTACTAGACGGCTAGCTACTACACAGGCCACACTGGGTGCGGGCGAGACTTGGGACGGGCTCGCTCGACCCGGCCTACGGGGGCGCGTGTGGACCGCGCGCTCGCCGCACCACACCGGCCGCCTTGCGGTGCACGGCGCGGCCGAGTCCTGCGGTCCACGGGAAGGGTGGCCATGCGTGGTCCGGTGGACCTGACCTCGCTCGCGGCCGTCCGTTTCGGCGCCCCCCACGGCCATGTCGGGTTTCCCTTGTTCTTTGTTCGTGTAAGGCATTCACGGCCGCACTCCGGTGACGCCATCCATATCTCGTTTCATATATAGGTAGTAGTTGTAGTATCGTGTTAGAATTCAGATGACGGTGGAAGGCGGCGTTGAAAAGGAGAGTCCGGGCATAGTACCCGGAGATATGGTTGCGCGCATCGAGAGAAATGGACATAGTGCAATTCAACGGAGGGATGACATATGTTCCTCGAAAAAGAGATATGGTTGTGTCATGTGTGCGTCAAGAGCAATAGATGTAATGTAATTGACCTAAGAGCAACTATATATAAAATGATGTGTTGACAAAAAACCTCTACGAGACTGCAATAAATAACATTTTTGTGGTGAAAGGTAGCGTTGAAAAAGAGAACACAAGTGCCTCTAGACATCGTTGCGATCGTCAAAGGCAATAGACGTAATGCAATTCAATGGAGAAGATGACATATGTTCCTCGAAAGAGAAGATGACAAATCAAGACATATTGATGCTTGCTTTTAGAGTAAGAGAGTATAACGTAATTATACGTAAGAGAGCAAGTGATATAAAATATCGGGATCGACAAAAGGCCCTGCCACCTTGCAAGTCTGTAAAATTAATACATCAGCTTTTGGATCTACAATTTAAGATGCCACTCTCTGTAATGGTCCTATCACGGGGTTTCTTCATAACATAGTTCGACAGTGTGATCCTAGAGGTCAATATATGCAGACTTTCAACTATATGAGACCCAAATTATTGTCTATGTTTATTGTATGACACTATAGTTTGATTGTGATTGCAACAACTCGGTGCCCTAGCCTCTTAGGACTGAACAAAATTGGAGAAAGTAGCAATCAACGACGACGAATCAACTAGAATCTCACCGGCTCGAGTTACCTTGCCTCAATGCAACCGGATGTACCAGTGGTCCAAGGGCCTTGTTTCTAGAGTGCCCATCTGATAGGAACGCTTGCTGGAACATTTCAACAGCATGACTTCATCCGTCCTTAATCTCGACTCTCTGGATCGGCAAAGTTTTCGCTTCATAGTCTTGGCAATGCCATTGAATTCAAACCATACTCTAGATCCTTTGGGATCTTCATTCCATGGTGCCACTGCTGTACTGTACATGATCAAGATCAAACTTTGTAGTTTACTAGTACTAAACACATGCCTTGTTTGATCTCCATGTTCATTCTCCTTTATTAATTGACAGGCCTTGGGACTCGTGATTTTTCAACATGAAAACTACTGCGAGATTTGTAGTAGACAAGTGATCTGAGATCCCATCTCTTTTGATGACTTTTAAGTTACCATTCTCCGCACAGACTGTGATCTGGTAGTGTTTTGAGACAGGACAATACAATATGGAATCAAGTTATGTTGTGGTATTAGTTTTAAGGAGAATTGTTATATTGGCGCTGATTTGGTTCTGTTTAAACAAGGGCGTATGCATCTGGTGGTTGGTGGATGCGCTGCGTCCGTTCTGGAGTTCCCTTTTGGGAAGCTTTTGCTGGAGTCTGGAGACACCTACCAATTATGTGGCATGTGTTCAACGATTTGTACTATCTCACCTGTTTATGGTCCTACCAAAGCACGCATTATGTGGCGTCCAGCCAATCATATTTCTTGCCAATTCGGTGATGCACGTTTCTGAGTTGTTTGGTACGAAATCAATCACTAGGCACTACAATGTGACGGTAGAGAAGAGCGTTCACTACGGGAAACAAGCGATTTGCCGTGTGTCCGAGGCGCATGACAAAAGCCGAAATACTCTTGACAAAATATTTGCCGAGAGTAACGCTCGGCGTAGCGCTCACGGCAAAATTTCGTCGGCAAAGAGCCAAAAGTCAGGCTCACGGTAAAGTTGGGCTGACGGCCGTCAGAGGATTTTGCCGAGAGCTGCTGACGTCAGGCACACGGTAAACAGTTGCCAATTTGCCGAGTGTCTGACATAAGCACTCGGCAAATAATTATTGCCAAAATTGTTGTAAAAATGTTTAATTAGAATATCATGCCAGGGAACTCAAAGTTACTGAGAAAATTTCCCTTCATCTTACTATATTGTTTATCTAAAAGTGGCTAAATATTATGTTGTTTGACAACACTTTTAGCTTTTCCATGTGAATTAGCTGAAAAAGTTGTGACAAATGAAACCATAAAAAGTGTACACGAGTATGATTCAAACGTGGCAGTTTGAGGTCCAACCCCGTGTTTACGCTTGCGGCAGCATTAGGTCATGAAGCACGGGCACAACCGTTTTTTTCTCTCTTCTGTGCTGGATCAGTTGACCATCGATGCTCCAGGGCATGGCCCTCCCCTGATGGAACGGCTGGTGTTAGTGGCCGCCTGAAAGTGTCATGTGCAACATGGCCTGTAAATAAACAAGGGATCTAGAGCTTCAGCGGAGCAACCAATCTTTGCTAGTACCACCACCATTAACAATACAGCTGATCCCTTGTCTGTGAGACACTGACAGTAACAATTACTGCGTTCACGAACGATGTAATGGACTGTTCCGGCAAAATCACGCGACCGTCGCGTACCTTCAACTTGTTAAATTAGAGTTTGAAAAAAAAACACGATAAGTGCGAAGAAATCAACTTAGGAAACACAAGGACAATAGAGGAGGCCCTAATGATCTTTCGAAAAAAAAATAGAGGCCCTAATGAAGGATCATTTGTGTCGTGTTCTGCAGCTTCGTTGGCCTTGGCCGTGGCAAGTGTCGCCCATGACGCGATCTCGTCAGCGACCTCTCTGCCGCTGTCCGTGTTGAGTTTGTTTAATCGTCGGCCAACGACCCGGACTGCATAATTGGCATGTTTATTGCCCTGTGTATGAACAAGTTTGTTTTTTCGTCCTGAATTCAACTCCAGCGACAGGCATGGAGATATCTTACTCTAGCAACCTGATGAGCCATAATGCTCGTTGTTCTGTCCAAAGAACTCCATATTGCTCGTTATCAAACACTGCCGGTTGGTCCACGCGTTGAGCTGACAGCCTTTCCGCATTTCTTTACTCTTTTTTAAATCCATTTCTATATTCTTTTCCTCAGCTTGTATCAGTTCATATATGATATCAACAGTTAATAGTATTCTAGAAAATGATGTGCTATTTTTTTTACTTTCTTTGCGAGGAAAATGATGTGCTAGTTTATAAACGTTTTGGGATCTTTTTAATCATTCTTTTTATCTCAAAGGGATCGTTTATTATTTCTTTACATGGCGATGCTGTATGTCAAAATGATGGTTGACAAACGGATCCTGGACTGGGTAATATTACGAATGTGATTGACAACTTGCAGCAAACATTAGGATGTGCACACGATCGAGTTTTATCATGTTCATAATTTATCGGCTTGTCCTCAACTGTGATCAGACTGATGAGTATGGTCATCATAATTTGAACTAATTGAGGCCAAGTGACCTTTTTGGTATTTTTAAAGATATGTAAGGAGAGAAGGATTCCTTTAGAGTTGACCACTGGATACTTGTCTGGCACTAGAAAGATACCATCGGCTGGAGGCACTTATCAGAGGTCGGAGCTAGCGGCAGGATCTCATTATGGCCTATCTTTCCCCGCCTCGAAAGGCTAAACTGGCTCGCGTCCAATAATTTTAACATGCGAGTTGAGTTGCCACCAGGATGCACGTCGTAGAAATCAACCAAAAAAATTGTTCGGGGTTCTAAAAACAGGGAATGGATCAATAAATGAATGAAATGGTGAAATAATCAAGCAAATTGTTAACTACTGCACACTTGTGAAGCTTCCGTGGCAAGAATGTTTTTTTTTTGAAGGGAAAAACGCCCAAAAGGGCTTTCATTCAAACACAAGATATCTTATACAGTTTAGCCCAACTGGGCCAAGTACAAATTTTATCTTGAAAAGGACAGCCACCCATGGCAAGAATGTTGAGTATCTTAGCTTTATTGTAGACGTAGTCGTAGTGTGGCCATTCTGATAATATAGTGAGTCTGTGACGCGGCTAGCTTTATGAGATATATAAATACATATGCATCTGGGAAAATCATTGATTCTCTTTGGCAAATCACAATAATTTTTATATATTTTTTAATAACACGATGGTCAAACGTGATGTCTGAAAGTCAACAATGACGATTTATAATTTTGAACGGATGGAGTAACACTCTTCTGCCCTATCATCACATCTAACCCTCCTGAGGGTGCTAGACGTATTAGCCGTCCATTATTAGAATCTAGTGGGACAAATATGAGGGAGCTTCATGCATGGCTGCATGAATGAACATGTTAACTTCGTGGGAGTCTAGTCGCACATAGAATATTCATGATTCTTTGCCTCTTGCCACCTCAAGCACTGCCTCTAGAATTGATCCGTCAACCTTGGTTGGGATCAAGAACGCATCTATATATACATGCAAATCTAACTCAAACCGCCAACCTGAACGAGAAAATCACATGGTGCGTCGGCTCAAAGGGAAGGACTCTTGCCCAAAAATAATAATTAAAAAATTATATGGGTAGCTACATACCTTCACTCGGACACCTCGTCCATTTTTTTCCTTGCGCTTGATTAGCAAATTGACGTAAATCATGCTTGCTCGAAGGTATATATGCACGACGCACATAAATTTGTGGCGCCGACTAATTTTCAGGCGCCTGAAATTAGGGGACTGTTTCAGTCGACAACCACAGCCTCCTGATCACAATCGGAGGGCTGTGGTTGTCTCTAGTTATAAGCCCCTGTTTCCTGTCGTTGTTATTATGTTAACGGGGCAGAAACAAAGATCTAATAAGTTTGAAAATTTTGAACAGGCTGACAAATAAGAGCGCCAATCCAATTACAAGTAGACAAAAGAAACAAAAACAAGAGCGCCAACTTGTCTCAGTTCAAATTAAACAGGAAACTTTGTTGACAACAAGAGAACAAAGTTAAGGGTTTTTTTTAGCTAAAATGAACAAGTAAAAAATGGTTATGTTTGTGTGAAAATTGTATCAGTTTATGTTGAACTTGAAAAACATGGTACTGTTTGTTAAGTGTGTAAACTGAATCAGTACATATTTGAAACAAATAAGTGAAATATGTTCCAGTTTCTATTCTAATATACATCTTGTTTGCTGACATTTCTTTCTTCACTTTTTCAACAGTCACAAACAACCACCTTTGGCTACCTTCTTCTAAGTTCAACCCAAGGTAATCTCGAATAGAATCAGCAGTATATCAAGCACATAAGGAGTAATTTCAGACCTCCTAATAGATGGCCCAGCCTTAACTTTGGTGATTTGTTCAGCCTTTCCCCTCTCGGAACCACCACCAGATGCTTCACATTTTCCTCTAGCACTTAGCATTGTTGATGGATGTCCTAAAGTCATACAAGAATAGTATTAATAATCAAAGTAACAAATTTTTGCAATACAAAATTTAATTACACATTCTTTATATAAGAATTGCACAAAATAAAATCTGCAATTTCCAATTTATGCTTGTGCA
This sequence comes from Eragrostis tef, assembly GCA_000970635.1. Classification (NCBI taxonomy): domain Eukaryota; kingdom Viridiplantae; phylum Streptophyta; class Magnoliopsida; order Poales; family Poaceae; genus Eragrostis; species Eragrostis tef. The sequence continues at coordinate 19,371 of LAPY01002166.1, read as the reverse complement.
ATTAAATAATGAGTCACCTCAATTATATGCAACAAAGAAATGTGCAAGATAGAAATAACAGTTCAGAACTGCTTGTCAATCAGGCTTTAAGTCCAAGCAAGGTAGAACCAGGTAGCAAGATAACAAACTGTGGAAGGCCAGATAGGCCTTTTGTGCAGCACAACTAGGCCACAACAACTACACTCCGCTAACAAGACTTCCTCACACGTCCAAAAACATCGAGGAAGCAGGTTTGAGCATAAAAATGTCGACAATGCAAAAATCATAAAGCATCGTAAGAACTTATCATCATTAGTTTGCTCTAAAATAAAGCCAGACATCAAAGTTACAATAATATTGCAAATGAAACATAACTGCAATTCTCAAAAATGGAAATTGCACATTTCAGCTAGTGCCATTACCATATTTCAGTCAAGAAATTCCTGAAAATATCAATCAATTAGTTTCCTTCTCATTTGTAGCAATTTCGTACTCGAGATCTTGGTATGTAATACTTGGTACATGTAGCTATGCAGCTATGCTGAACAAAGATCCGAGAAATACCTAGAGCTATTAGCCAGAGCCTTAACTACAAACACATGCATGCCTAAATGCAGCTATGGCCCTTTGAAGCATCAATCTCTAGTTAGATTTCCTTTCTCAGGTGCTACGGCAATCGCACAGGGCTGTGCAAGCAATACTGGAATATACTTGTCATCGACTATTTTATTCTACAGTTAGGACTAAAGAAACAAATTATTTTTTAGTATGAATACATAAATAATCCCTGACTGGAAACAAGAAAAATAAGTTTCACTAAAATAAGAGATAATAAAGAACAATCTCTGTGTTTGTCTATGTTTAGTTTGCTTCATGTGAAGAATCTACAGTTAAGACTAAAACAAATTAGTTTTAGTATGATTACATAAATAAAATCTCTGACAGGGAACAAAAAAAATATTTTTGACTAAAACAAGTAAGATATAATGAACAAAATTCTTTGTTTATGTTCCATGTTTAACCTTTCTCTATGCTCAATATCAGTAACATGAATTAGTTATTTCCCATTCCCAGATTCCGCTATTGCAAGAGTAAACTTGAAGTGCAATTTCTTTATTTTGAAAATGAAATTACAATAGATGGCAAGATAATGCAAGATTTTCAGTTAACTGAACCAATAATGCACGTGCACTCACACTAAACAACTAGATAAATAATAAAACAAACTTGTCAATCGCTATGTTATTCCACATTGAAACAAATATTTTATTATGTCAGAGAAAATCTTGAACAAGTGAGATGAAACTGTAACAGTTCCTATATCTCACAGGAACTGTTACTAACATAGAGGTAATTATTACTAGTTGGTTCATGTTACGAATCAGGAATAAAGTCAAAAATAACTAATATTTTACATGTTGCTACAGGATGATATAATGGCTGATAGAGACAGTGAACAATTCCAGCTTAATTGTTAACTAGCTTCATTTAAATTGCAGCTTAATTGTTGAACAATTCCACAAAATTCAATATGCAATTGGCATATCATATATACGTGCATAAACAATATAATTCCTCTAGTACTTTCTTTGTTTATGTTTTATTTGTATCATGTGAAGAATCTACAGTTAGCACTAAAACAAATTTGTTTTTAGTATGATTACATAAATAAAATCCTTGACATGAAACAAGAAAAATAAGTTTGACTAAAACAAGGTAAAGATAATGGTCAAAATTCTTGTCTATGTCTATGTTTAATCTTTCTTTATGCTCAATATCAGTAACATGAATTAGTTCTTTCCCATTCTTAGAATAAATGAGTGGTTGTATATTAGAAACAAAGTCAGATAGAAAGAGAGAGCTAGCCCTAGAGTAACTTAAAACATGATTAGAACATCAAAGGAATGAGAGAAATACAGGATATTACATAAAGAAAGATCTAAGGATGTGTACTAACCTTTGGGGTGGAATGAGAGCCGGCGAGATGAAATGAGCGCCAAGAGAAGTGAAGCCGCGTGTTCAGTTATAAAGAGATGTAGCCTTGCATGTGAGGGCATCTTCAACGCTATCAAATAGCAGGTTGTAGTAATCCATGCATTCTTTACTGCTTTGCTGCAAGCAGCAGCTGTGCTAGCCCTGCCTCCCTTCCTACTGTAGGTAGTACATGCTTCAGGAAAGCACCAACACAACCTTCTTTTTCCACTGTAATAAAATATAGTCACATTTTCATGAAACCAGAATTGCACAAAACAAAATGAGCAATTTATGTTCCAAGTTTGTGCAAAAACATAGGTAACAATAGTAATTACATGCAACAAGATAACATACTGGTTAATCACTATTTTAGTCTACAGTTAAGATTAAAACAATTCTTTTTATTATCAATGATACAAAGTTAGATTATGTTCAAGAGAAGGTGAAATTCAAACATCAAAAGATTTGTTAACAAACTCAATTGTCATAGAGGTAAGCGTTACTAGTTGTTTCATGTTATGAATCAGGAATAAAGTCAAGAATAACTAATAATTTACATGTTGCTACAGGATGATGTAATGGCTGATAGGGACTGTGAATTGCCAAGTGATAAATATTGGATGGATCAGAGTGGATTATCATGCAAGCATACTGAGAAAAGGTATTAAACAAAATAATTTCATATTAATTATATGGTAATTGCACTTCATATAGAGTGCAACTCAAGTGTATCAGATTAGCAAATAATTTCATTACTCAAATATTATCCTATATCTTGAACTTATAAAAAGTTATATCATTACCAGGCCTTGAATCTTCAACCTACTGGAGAGTTAATACAATCACAAAGAGAAACTACTTGTACTGCACTTATGGAAAAGATGACATCAAAAGGAACAATGACTCAGAGCCAGCTAGAGGCTGAAATACCAATGTTTAAGAGCTATGTGGATCTGCTGCAATCTACTGATGACTTTGAGATAAATTTTGTAATATAAATTTTCTTTACTATATATTTATGAAACATAGATCATATTGCAAATCACTTTTTATACTAATGACAATTCTCGCAAACACAAGATACAAGCATGTATTTGGAATCAAGCACAGTTGAGGACCTGGACAAGTCTAAATACCTGGATCACAACAATTTCAACATACAAATGATGAAATCTCAATACCTTCCAAAAAAAGGAGCAACCAAATGATTGAGTAACAAGCAGGCAACTGTTCAGGACACACAACCAGTTAACTAGTGCAATAGATGAACAAATATTGACAAGCAAGAATGAATAGCATGAATCTGACCGTATTGGCACTGATGGTCACTTGTTGTCAAACACCGCTAAGATGAACATTGAGTACCTACAAAGTGATGCAACAGGTGATGGTCAGACATTTTCATTGAACCAAGATACATATACTGATTTTAAATGGGGTGTCTGAAGATACATGACAGAACACCTTTTCAGTCCGAGATGAAGAAACATCACTCTAAATGATAATTCCCAAACACAAGACATATTTTCACAATCAGATTAAAGAAGACAGCGAGACAGAATCGGGAAACGGAGATGATGAACTAGAAGCAATACAAGCAAAAGAAGAAAACATTGTGGCAGCACAGACCTCATCTCAAGAAAATGAAAGAGACACATGTTCCATTGATTGGAATGACATTCAGTACACAAAATAAATATGCTTTTATTGTTGAATTTTCTGTTACAAAATGGTCTGCACACAATTGGAAAGAAAGAAAACACCCAAACTTCGAAAAAGTTACAATCAGAACACTGAAATGTATGGAGGGAAAGGTTGGGATAAAAATTCGAGTGAAGTATCAGCTGTTCAAACATTGATTTTAACAACAATACAGCTAGATTAACAAACAATTCACTATAGAGCTATATGCAGACGAGCTCAAGTTCAATGATCAATGTAACCTAACCCTGAATTACCAATTACTGTAGTACATCTGTAAACAAATGAGTTCATATATCAATGATCAATGTAACCTAACCCTACAAAGCAATAAACTCAGCAAACAACACTACACTGCAGAGTCACGGTGGGCGCGGTTCAACCCTGGAGCGAACGACTTTGAACCTATCGACCCAAACCCCTATTGCGCGGCACCATTCGCATCCATGGTTATTAGCTGCATGCCCCTCAGCTCTATATCTTGGGTCGCTCCAAATACTAGTACAAGTAGTGCCTTATATGAATGCCTATGTATTGATGAGCTTCTCTCCTTGTTGCCTCATAATTTGTGTAAATTTTATCTCATAAAGCAGTAGAACTTATAAAAAAATATGGGCCATTAGACTACCGCAGGATGCATACTTTTACCATGGCATCAGTCGTGAAAAATTGTGCTGATAACTCTATAATCATTCTCAAATTTGGGCCGAAGCATCAAGTACAATGTTACTCTCACATATAGAAATTTGTGAACACATAATATTTGTACATGCTTCAGATTTGGACCAAACAAGTGCTCACAATGCCAGTATGTTCCCTGGCTAAATCACTTCCCAGGTAGTGCCATACGGTCACCTCGCAGGACCATCTCGTCAAACAGTTGGTGCCCAGTCAAGTTGGAACATGGAAAAGTAAAGTGGCATGAATCAGAGAAAATTATCGACAGGATACTTGGATGCAGTAAAGGAGGGGATAGAGTAGCTAGAAGAAATAGAAGGAAGCCATAGCAAATCTGTCCTCTCGCGATCCTTTCTAAGAGACTTTGCACGGCTGAGCAACCTTGCAGCCTCTCCTATCGATCAGCTAGCATGAAGCAAATCAAATCTTGGGATCTACATCAGAGAGGAACAAACAAGGAGCGCATCGGAGACGAATAGGAAGCAAATAGGAGACGAACAGGAAGCACATCGGAGACGAACAGGGAGCACAACGGAGAAGAACACGAAGCAACATAAACATGGGAGGGAGGATCCAACGACATACCACAGCAACCTCATCGGCGAATCGCATGGACGAAACCCTAGAACCGCCGCTAATCCTCGCACAAATCACCACAAGCACCTGCGTCAGAGCAGCTATGGTGAGCACGAGGGGGCGCGACACAAACTCGAACGAGAAAAGGCAACAGAGATAAACCTCGCCTCAAACAAACCTCGCCGGCGACGAATCGCTGGCATGGCCTCTCCGCCTCCCTCTCTCTCCCACCTAACGATGAAATGAAACGAAGAGACGGGGAGAGGAAATCTGGATTGACTATAGTGGGTTCCGATCCGATAACCATTAGCATGAAGCGGGCCCGATAAAAGACAATTGGA
>LAPY01002165.1:49722-60714 GCA_000970635.1 Eragrostis tef | reverse complement strand
CCCAGATGTCTCCGCCGGCGCAATCGGTGCGTCTGCCCAGGAGATGCCCTGCTGCCCCTGCCGCGGTGTCCGCGACGGCAGCGGCGGAGGTGGATTCCTCCGCGGACAGGGTCTCAGCCCTGAGCCAGGTTGCCGGAGTCCTGGGGTCGCAGTGGGGCGACGAGGGGAAGGGCAAGCTCGTCGACGTGCTCGCCCCACGCTTCGACATCGTCGCGCGTTGCCAGGTCAGAAGATGCTTTTTCGGTCTTTGTTGTTCCAATCCATGTCTGGCCTGTTGTTTTGTTGCACGGCACTCGTTTCTTATGTCATTATTAGGAGAGCTAATCGCAGCACTTTCTCTTGATTATTAGTTGCAATTCTGCTGAATTGCGGTTCCATTCATCAGGATAGTAGTGTCTTTACCGGCAAAAAAAGGATTGTTGTATCTTTTTATGGATTCCATCTTTGTTGTTTGTGGCTCCATGTTGTTGGATGCTATTGCAGAGGTAACTGCGATTCACATGAACTAAGTTAATTTCAAATTGTTTACTCAACTGTATATTGATGGAATTTTGCATCCTTTAAATGTTGGCTGCACTTTTGGTCTGGTAACCAAGGTTTCTGCATACCTGATCATGAATGTAAGGAGAAATCGTTAAATACGACTAAAAGACGAACCTACCGTAATTTCTGATGTCCTGAAAAGTCCTGTAGAGAAATTGTGGATAGTAACATTGAGCTGGTGAGCTGGATAATTTGTTACAAAAGAGTCAGATAGATAAATTATGGTAGCTTGTATACATATCTTGCGTGTGTAGTTATATCATGGATAGATATTTCAGCTGTTTAGGGTAAAGTACTGCTTAGATAGTTTCTTTTATACAAAGTATGGTGAGTTGCTTAACTTATATTCTAGATTCTACCATGTTATCCATTTATTTATAGCAATCTGTGCATTATAGTTTGTTGGTAACATGTGCTTTGCTTTTGCTCCTGGAGGCCTTGTCTCATGTTTAGCTATGCTTAGTTTGCCCTCTAATTTTCCTTGATTTCAGTGATGAATGTTTCCTAATCTTTCCTGGCTTCCTTGTGTTTCGGTAATTGCTTTTTTCCTGTTCCTGCATGTATACACTTCACGTAAATTTTCAGAATGTGGTATAAACAGTCAGCATGAATTTGCCATATCTAGAGGCTTTATTTGCACGATCTGAGTTTCCACCATATTATTATCAGGGTGGAGCAAATGCTGGACACACCATCTACAACTCTGAAGGCAAGAAATTTGCTCTTCATCTGGTTCCATCTGGTATTCTCCATGAGGGAACACTGTGTGTCGTTGGCAATGGAGCAGTCATCCATGTTCCAGGGTTCTTTGGAGAAATTGATGGTCTTGAATCAAATGGAGTCCGTTGCAATGGAAGAATACTGGTCTCTGATCGGGCACATCTGCTCTTTGATCTCCATCAGACTGTAGATGGGCTTAGGGAAACTGAGTTGGCAAATTCCTTTATAGGGACAACTAAGAGAGGCATTGGACCTTGTTACTCCAGCAAGGTGACTCGAAATGGACTGCGAGTATGCGATCTGAGGCACATGGACACTTTTGGAGATAAGCTTGATGTCTTATTTAAAGATGCTGCCTCAAGGTTTCAAGGCTTTAAATACAGCCCAAGCATGCTCAAGGAAGAGGTTGAGAGGTACAAGAGGTTTGCTGAGCGCTTGGAGCCTTTCATTGCTGATACTGTGCATGTTCTAAATGACTCAATCCAGCAGAACAAGAAAATTCTGGTTGAAGGAGGTCAGGCAACTATGCTTGATATTGATTTTGGAACTTATCCTTTTGTGACTTCTTCTAGCCCTTCAGCTGGTGGAATATGCACCGGCCTTGGAATTGCCCCAAGGGTCATTGGTGACCTGATTGGAGTGGTAAGTTGTAATTGGGTTTCCATCTTTCTGTGACGTAGTAAAAAGTACTTACAATTTTTCTTGCGTACTGTATGTGCAGGTCAAAGCTTACACGACAAGAGTTGGCTCTGGTCCTTTCCCAACTGAATTGCTTGGAGAGGCAGGTGATCTCCTTAGGAATGCTGGAATGGAATTTGGGACAACAACTGGTCGCCCAAGACGATGTGGCTGGCTTGACATTGTTGCGCTCAAGTACTGCTGCCAAATCAATGGGTTCTCATCTCTTAATCTGACCAAACTTGATGTTCTATCTGGTTTACCTGAAATTAAACTTGGTGTTTCTTACAACAAAATTGATGGAGACAAGCTACAGTCTTTCCCTGGCGATCTTGACACCTTGGAGCAAGTACAGGTAAATATTTGAGATGTACTAGTTCTTTTCCAACTATAGTTCCATGGTGCTTATGGTATTACCAGTCTGGCTGAGATAATTTAGATTGGTAAGAATCAACATCTTTCATCTCTGAACTGTTTTTTGTCTTATTTTTAGGTCCAATATGAGGTGCTACCCGGGTGGCAAACTGATATTTCTTCTGTCCGAAGTTACAATGAACTTCCCCAAGCTGCCCGTCGCTATGTGGAGAGGATAGAAGAACTTGTTGGTGTTCCGGTGCACTACATTGGTGTTGGACCTGGGAGAGATGCTCTCATATATAAGTAAACTGTTTCATTTGGTCTTGGATTGGGCAAAATAAATTCAGCCTTGACCGGCCCTTGAGCATTTTGCTCTGAGTAACTCTGTTGCTGTGATAGCTGAGTTAGTGACAGGTGAAGTGATGTAATGCATGCAATAATTATAACTTGTCATCTGCCGAGATATCAGCTAAAAGGCGAATAACGAAGGATGAGTACCTTGGCTGCTTCAAGTTAGAATCTGTCATTTGAATCCGCCAATTGTAAGGTGGTTACCTGATATAATTCTAAGATTGGGTTTATCTATTTGCTGATGCTGATCTTTGTTCACTGTTTTGGTTAAAACTGAGATGCTGTCCTGAATTTACCTCATCAGAACGTATGCATGCTTGTTCTCCCTAGTTTGCCAGAAACTTTTCCATACGACCTTTTAGATGAAGGATTTACAAACATGGGGTTGGACTTCATCGAAAGTTCTATTTTGTGTATTCTTTTATACATATAAAAAAAAATCCTATTTTGTTTATGTGCTGTACCCAAATGCTCTGTCGTAAATTTTATGTAAGATTGTAAGCGACCCCTGTATGAAACTTCTAAAGATAATTGTTAGCTAGCTAATATTAGCTATTAGCTAGCTAACTATTAGTTAAGTTGTTTGAAATCTCTAATTATTAGCTAACCTTTAGCCACCTATTAGCTAGTATTAGTTGGGTTTGAGGAGCTAATAAGATAATTGTTAGTGGGGTGTTAGCTAGCAATTAGCTAGGCTAATTAGTTAGGGTGTTTGAAACTTCTGGTGCTAATTTTAGCAGCTAACAATTATCCTTAGACGTTTCAAACAAGGTTTTAGCTCCTCAATAATCTCGCAAGCCTAGAGATTATGTAAACCAAACGACATCATATAGTATGCTTTATTTATTCAATAATCTCGACTCTCAAAGTTACCGTATTAAAGTTTCAAATTTTAAAATATGACATTCATCTCTATTTATAGCACATTTAATATGTTTTCTTTTTAGTTTCTAAAAATTTAAACACAATGTCTTTAGCCTTTTGTCGATCATATTAGTGTTCCGTTTGCGAATTTTGCGAGCGAAGCCAGCATTCTACCTTGTTAAAAATAACAAACTAAACCCGAATTTATGCTAACAAGCTGGACCGAGTCGAGCCGAGGCAAGCTGGATAGTCCAGCGGCTCCAGCCCTACCCGTGACCGTCTGGCGGCCACCATGGACGGCGGAATCGACCAGTAGGCAGCATCCAATCAGACGTGTCGTGCTGCCATTGGCGGATAAACGTCACAGCGACGGGCGCGTCTGCCAGGCCCACAGAGGTTCCGCCTCGAGGCGCCCACACGTCAGTGTGAGGACCGCAGACCTCGATTCCACGTTGCCTTCTTCCTCCTACCCGCATCCGTTTCATCTCCATCCCGTTCGTCCCCCCCTGCCCCTCTTGGCCTCTTCCATCGCCTTTCGATTTGATCACCGATTTCAGCGGATTAGGATTTACGAGAGAGGGGCGCGAGGGCTCCGCGCAAGATGGCGCAGGCTGTGGAGGAGTGGTACCGGCAGATGCCCGTGATCACCCGCTCCTACCTCACCGCCGCCGTCGTCACCACCGTTGGCTGCTCCCTCGAGGTTCGTTCCGGCCTCCCTGTCCCCTTTATTATGTATCGCTAGGGTCCCTAGTCGCCTGATTCCCCACTTGTTTGAGGGTGCCCACGGTCTCATGGCTCGGCTTCGCAGATCATTTCGCCGTATCACCTGTACCTCAACCCCAAGCGGGTGGTGCAGCAGTACGAGATCTGGCGCCTCGTCACCAACTTCCTCTACTTCCGCAAGATGGGTACGTGCTTTTTACCTCTGCCTTTTCAGCCCGTCAGTGCGAGGTCGTTTAACAGTTAGTAGAATTGTGTAGATTTGTTGCTTAAATATCACTCCATTTGCCAAAATAAGCTGCTAGGACTCATTTAGTATATTCCAAGTATCATTCTAAAAAGCAGTAACCGTAGTCGTTTAGCCACCCACAGTAGTGGTCGTACTGCGTTGCCGTCATGATTGCGTGGACTGGCGATTCTACGGTTACAAGTAGGTGCATTGGTTCCTTGTACGTCGCTTAGTAGGCTCCTTTCCTAGTGCATTTGTTCCGAAGGTATCATTTGTCGCGATGTGAATATCGAGCTTATGGATATGTTAGAATGGAAACATCATCCACACACGGTGAGGAAGGTCCACTGCTATCATTTGGGTTTATGGGAGCATGGCGTAACGGCAATTGTGACTTGGAAAAAAAGGAGTCAAACTGTTTTATTTGTCCTTTGCCCTTACTCCATGTATCAAACTCGCCAGCAGAATAACCTTTAGATCGTATACTTAACTTTAATCTTCAAAGTTGTATGAGTCTTTCCCCCCTGGTCCTCTGAAACTATTTCATGTAAACGCGGCATGCCTTGTGAAGAGCTTGTAAGTTGGGGCACAAAAGTTTCATATTACATTTATGAGTGCGTGCATTTAAGAGTCTTATGTTTCTGTACCCGCTCATTGTTTCATAATCTGCTATATGTTCCTTTTGTATTGATTTGTGAAATTGGTTATCTAACTGCATCTGGTCTTCTCTTGTTTCCAGATTTGGATTTTCTATTCCACATGTTCTTTCTTGCACGATACTGCAAGCTTCTTGAGGAGAACTCATTCAGAGGAAGAACTGCCGACTTTTTCTACATGCTCTTGTTTGGTGCTACGACACTAACTGGCATTGTTCTAGTTGGAGGGATGATACCTTACGTATCTGAGACATTTGCCAGAATACTGTTCTTGAGCAACTCGTTGACGTTTATGATGGTACAGGATTAGCTTGTTCAATTGTCAATAAAAATTTGCAATTAAAAAGCTAGGGCTCAATTGCAGGAGTTACTTCGAAAATCATCTGTTTTTATACCTCTAAGATCTGATTTTGTGTGGCAGGTTTATGTTTGGAGCAAGCATAATCCCTTCATCCATATGAGCTTCCTGGGCTTGTTCACCTTCACTGCTGCTTACTTACCTTGGGTAAATATTCTTTGTGAACGCTACATCATTACATCAGATAGTCTGATGCTCATCTCAAATTATTATTACTGCAACATTATATATCTATGAAACCAGTAATTTCTCATGCCTGGATGTTGTATAAGATGTGAAATCTGTAATTCTTTCGGGTACATGTTTCTATTTAAGGAAATGTTGCACATGACCAAAATATCACCTCTGTCGATTCCAGTCTGTCTTTTTTAATCCAATGAATATAATATTAACTGAGCTTTTCTGAGAACCACCTACCGTTTCCAGTGGTTATCCACAACTTTTTTATTAGCTTTATTTCTTGGAATTCTGTCTGTATAAGTAACTACAAGTTTTGGCACAGAAAGAGTTTCGGCACAGAAAGCAAAACCCTACTTAACACATTAAAATTTTGTAGCAATTTATAGGAAGGGGTGGGTGTTTCCTTAACTGTGCCCTTGTTCTAGATGTGCCTGAGGTACAGTTAAATGAATGCATTAACTTTGTAATTCATTTGGTTGAGGAAGACCAAGTGCTCGCTGGAGCAAACACATACTTATGGAAAACAGAGGCAATTTTGCGCATCAAAATGTACGATAAGGGTCAGATTAAGACTTGTGAGAGCACTTTTGCCATTAACTTCAATTAGAATTAATTGGCAACAAATAAGTAGACTTGTGAGATTGAGCTCGAACCAGGTAGAATCTGGACGTTGTCTGAATTGTTTCGTCCCTAATTGCAGGTCCTTTTGGGGTTCTCAATTCTTGTTGGAAGCAGCACATGGGTGGATCTCTTGGTATGTTTCTTCGTGCTCAAAATAATTCTTAAATAGCTATTATAGTGATGAAATTTGAGCAACAAATCTTGTCAAATCCTTTCTCGATAAATTGTAATCTTCTCATAATGATTTGTAGAATTGTTGCTTGTTTTCTTTATTTTTCATCAGCCACCAGCTGGCCATACGAATGTTCTTAGCTATTTTTGTACATACTTGTTGACATTGATTTGGCATTTGCTACTTTGAAACTATGCAAGTTATTTCTGAAGCATTTGATTTTCTTATGGATGTGCACACCGCACCCTACCATTAGCTGCCATTAGATGTTACAGACTCAGAGTTTGTGCAAGCCTTTTTAGAAAAAAAGTTCTGCACATTACGATGAGTTTGCGCATCTGCCTCCATGGGTTTGGATCAGAATACTAAATCATTTTTGGCACTGCAACTTGCATTAGCGTTGGTAAAATGGTGCCACAGTTGTAACTCTCACTAGGGTACGTCCGCTCATGATAGGCTGCTATCATCTCCATGCAAATCATTCGCAATCTTCTGAATTATGAGCTTTAGTTGACTCAAATCTGTAATTCTGTATGATTGACTTGGCAGCGGAACCAAGTGTAGTTTCCCTGCTGTAGAATTCTGGATGTCATCTTTATGATTATCTACTTTTGGAGCACTGAGTAGGCCATAATGTTCCTTTTGTATTGAGTTGTGAAATTGGTTATCTAACTGCATCTGGTCTTCTCTTGTTTCCAGATTTGGATTTTCTATTCCACATGTTCTTTCTTGCACGATACTGCAAGCTTCTTGAGGAGAACTCATTCAGAGGAAGAACTGCCGACTTTTTCTACATGCTCTTGTTTGGTGCTACGACACTAACTGGCATTGTTCTAGTTGGAGGGATGATACCTTACGTATCTGAGACATTTGCCAGAATACTGTTCTTGAGCAACTCGTTGACGTTTATGATGGTACAGGATTAGCTTGTTCAATTGTCAATAAAAATTTGCAATTAAAAAGCTAGGGCTCAATTGCAGGAGTTACTTCGAAAATCATCTGTTTTTATACCTCTAAGATCTGATTTTGTGTGGCAGGTTTATGTTTGGAGCAAGCATAATCCCTTCATCCATATGAGCTTCCTGGGCTTGTTCACCTTCACTGCTGCTTACTTACCTTGGGTAAATATTCTTTGTGAACGCTACATCATTACATCAGATAGTCTGATGCTCATCTCAAATTATTATTACTGCAACATTATATATCTATGAAACCAGTAATTTCTCATGCCTGGATGTTGTATAAGATGTGAAATCTGTAATTCTTTCGGGTACATGTTTCTATTTAAGGAAATGTTGCACATGACCAAAATATCACCTCTGTCGATTCCAGTCTGTCTTTTTTAATCCAATGAATATAATATTAACTGAGCTTTTCTGAGAACCACCTACCGTTTCCAGTGGTTATCCACAACTTTTTTATTAGCTTTATTTCTTGGAATTCTGTCTGTATAAGTAACTACAAGTTTTGGCACAGAAAGAGTTTCGGCACAGAAAGCAAAACCCTACTTAACACATTAAAATTTTGTAGCAATTTATAGGAAGGGGTGGGTGTTTCCTTAACTGTGCCCTTGTTCTAGATGTGCCTGAGGTACAGTTAAATGAATGCATTAACTTTGTAATTCATTTGGTTGAGGAAGACCAAGTGCTCGCTGGAGCAAACACATACTTATGGAAAACAGAGGCAATTTTGCGCATCAAAATGTACGATAAGGGTCAGATTAAGACTTGTGAGAGCACTTTTGCCATTAACTTCAATTAGAATTAATTGGCAACAAATAAGTAGACTTGTGAGATTGAGCTCGAACCAGGTAGAATCTGGACGTTGTCTGAATTGTTTCGTCCCTAATTGCAGGTCCTTTTGGGGTTCTCAATTCTTGTTGGAAGCAGCACATGGGTGGATCTCTTGGTATGTTTCTTCGTGCTCAAAATAATTCTTAAATAGCTATTATAGTGATGAAATTTGAGCAACAAATCTTGTCAAATCCTTTCTCGATAAATTGTAATCTTCTCATAATGATTTGTAGAATTGTTGCTTGTTTTCTTTATTTTTCATCAGCCACCAGCTGGCCATACGAATGTTCTTAGCTATTTTTGTACATACTTGTTGACATTGATTTGGCATTTGCTACTTTGAAACTATGCAAGTTATTTCTGAAGCATTTGATTTTCTTATGGATGTGCACACCGCACCCTACCATTAGCTGCCATTAGATGTTACAGACTCAGAGTTTGTGCAAGCCTTTTTAGAAAAAAAGTTCTGCACATTACGATGAGTTTGCGCATCTGCCTCCATGGGTTTGGATCAGAATACTAAATCATTTTTGGCACTGCAACTTGCATTAGCGTTGGTAAAATGGTGCCACAGTTGTAACTCTCACTAGGGTACGTCCGCTCATGATAGGCTGCTATCATCTCCATGCAAATCATTCGCAATCTTCTGAATTATGAGCTTTAGTTGACTCAAATCTGTAATTCTGTATGATTGACTTGGCAGCGGAACCAAGTGTAGTTTCCCTGCTGTAGAATTCTGGATGTCATCTTTATGATTATCTACTTTTGGAGCACTGAGTAGGCCATATATGACTGATATCAAATACGTTTTCTGTTCAGGGTATGATTGCTGGACATGTGTACTACTTTTTGGAAGACGTGTACCCGAGGATGACTGGCCGACGGCCCCTGAAGACTCCGTCGTTCATCAAGGCACTATTTGCTGATGACAATGTTGTTGTGGCACCGCCACCCAATGCTGGAATTGCGGCAAGGCTTGGAGCTGGAGGTCCACATCTCCATGAGCAGTGATAAATTGCTATCTGTGTGACCTGCGATGCTGTGACAGATCGAAGAGGCAGTTTCCTTACACCCGCTCAAATTGTGGGATTGTGCAAGCAAATGTCTTGTGTATTTATACAGGCTAGGTCAGAATTATTGTGCATAACATAAGATTAGTAGTATGTTAGGCAGCTAAGTTTCTCACCTCTTGGCATGGTCGAAGGAAATGATTTATTTTATTAAACAGGCCATCGCCAGTTTCTTTCTGCGATGGTAGCATCTGACCGTGGTTCTCTTCTCGTGATGGTATCGCTTGGATCTAGAAAACTCTCTTGAGGCCCTGTTTGGAACTTCCTCCATTTATGCGGGAATTGAACTGTTTCGTATGAAATTCTTGCATTCCAATGGGGTCTCAACCAATTGAAATGAAGCATGGTTCAAGATTTGGTTCGTTAACATTTCGGAATGCTGATGGATTTGTTTTCAACCTCCATTTTTCCTTCTCCAGCAATCTGGATATTCTGCTTTACTACTTCACATCCAAGCATGGTACAAGATTTGGTTCGTCAACATTTCGGAATGCGGATGGATTTGTTTTGAGCCTCCACATTTCCTAGTCCCAGCAATCTGGATATTCTGCTTTACTTCACAACTCGTTAAACGCATCTTGTCCCAAAATAGTTGTCACTGGACATCATGTTTGACCCTTCGTCTTCTTATTCAAAAAAATTATTTAAATATAAATACAAATATGTTATGATTAAAATATATTTAATAATAAAACTAATTATAAAAAAATAAATAAAATTTGCATAAAAGTTTTGATTAAGACGAGCGGTCAAAAAAGGTAACAGCGACATCTATTTTGAGACGGAGAGAGTATCCGTTTTGATACTCAAGTTCCAAAGCATTTCATGCGATGAAAAAAGGAGTTGAAAATTTGCAGATAGAGCACCGCTGCGACAAACCGCATTGAAATGCGGGCTGAGCGTATTTTGTTTTGGAAAAGTCTACACGTACCAACTTATTTTTACGAAGGAGCTACGAAGAAAGCTGAAGTTCACGGTTCAGCCAGCTTGGCGACGTGATCGAATTGATTGGAGAATCATGGGAGTCGAACACAATGAGTTCCGCCCGTCGGGAATCAAAGTTATGCTCGCCTTATGCACACGTCAGGGTTTGTTTGGAGCTCCATCGCCGCGTCCACCAGATGCAGTTTCCAACCTGTCCAATCCATTCCGGTACCTTCGTCGCCTCACGGCTGTCCCATAAATGGGATTGGTATTTGAAGATTAGAAGCAGGCACTGCTCCTATTAGAGAGATCTATTGTCGTGAATCTAATCTTTTTTTAGGCCATTGCTGTTACCTTCTTGTGGAACAAAAAGCACAACAGGGGACTTGCTGCTGGGGAAGATGTGCTCGCGCGTAAGTAACATAGAGGTTGATTGGGCCTGCTGTGCTGGGGAACGCCGGGACATGCGGGAGGATGAGTGGGCTTCGTAACGCCTTCGTGCCTCCCCTCTTTCGTACGTGTAGCACGACTCTTTTGTTTTGCACTTGCAAGTTCTCGGTTCCTAAAAAAAAAAAAGGACTTGCAAGTTCTCTCCCACGCTCCCTTCAAAAAAGTTCTCTCCAACGCGCCGTCACCGTCGTCGTCAACGGAGGCTGGGGAACAAACTCAAAAACCATGCCCTCCCGCCACCATCGCCTAGCGTCGCTGACGAAGCAGCTGACCTCCCACGTGAACGCCGGACGCCACCGGGACGCT
>LAPY01002165.1:21871-35111 GCA_000970635.1 Eragrostis tef | reverse complement strand
AAGTATAACTGAAAATTAGTGTTGGCAAAATAGCACTGCTTGCTTATGCCAACGGTACCTAGCATAAGTCAAGGAATAATTTCTTCAACGTTACAATTAAGCCCGACTCACCTGAAAATTGAAGCAATATGACTTTAGATATGCATTTTGTTTAGAATTCTACATACACCTCTTTCGTGTATTATGTTTGCATAAAATTGAAGTTCCTGCAATCGCGAGAAGTACTTAATATCTGTTATTAGTTGAATATGCTCTAGAACCAATACATTGAGAAAGTGCATTTGTGCAGACTATCGATGTGTTTGCTGTTGTGGCCCTTTCTGGCATTCTAAGCAGATTGTTAAGCACAGGGACTGTACTGGTAGCAACCAGTAATAAAGCACCTGAAGATCTGAATCAGGCAGGTCCCTCCTTAAGTGGTTATTCCTTGTTTCCCTATTTTTTTCTTTCACAGCCGTTCAAAGTTCAAATACTGTGGCACTGCATTTTGATCTTTTCGTTTTTACTGTTGGTTTTGTAGGATGGAATGCAGAGGGACATCTTCCTTGAATTGTTATCAAAATTGGATGAAAACTGCAGTAAGATTCTTGTTGGAACTGAAAAAGATTATCGCCGCCTAATTCCAACAGAAGGCTCCACTAAGGTCGGCTTCTAATTGCTTCTTTATTATTTTGAAATGTAGATAGGAGTGCTAGCATTCAGTTAAGGTTGTATCATAGGGACGGTCAAGCTGCCACACAACCTCTTTGCTGATTGTAAGGCAATGTTAGAGATCTATGAGCCTATGACACTGGACCTGCATAAATCCGCCATGATTTTTTAATTTCTGGATCATAGTGTGTTGGAATATATCTCTCATAGCTATGAATAATACATAAGGGATTCATGTTGGCATCTTTTGTGGGTGTGAAATCCTGGTAAACAATTAAATGAAGTGATATATTTTTCAGTTAAGGTTGTATTTATTATTTTTGTACCATCTGCAGTATTAAGTTTATCTAAACCTTGCTGAATGACTGGCAGGTTCACTATTTTTGGCCTCTCACTTCTGACGCTCGAAGCATGTACGAGACTACGTGGCACGACATAATTAATCAAACGAGGGGAAACGTTATTTCAGTCACCATTCCTGTAATGTTTGGGAGGTATGTCCATTGAACAAAACATCTCTGTAAAAGTTAAAATAATGTAAATTAACTTTTTTCTTACGACAAAAGTAGATTAACTTTGATGCCATGTGGACAGGTCTATTGAGATTCCTCAAAGCTGTAATGGTGTAGCAAGGTTTGACTTCGAGTATCTATGTGGCCGTCCAGTAATATCTCAGTCCCTTAATTTATATATGTTTCAAACTCAGTTTGGATAGAGAAACAAAGTAATCATGGTAATATGGCACTTTTATCTTGACAAAATGAGATAGTATTTTTAAATTGCCTTTGCTGATTTAGTCCTAACATTTAACTGGATAATTATGTTATTGCATGCATATTTAAATTATGAAAAAAAAATGATCTCGGACAACAGATAAATTTAGAAGACCAGATATGATGCACACAGCTGGTGTAAATGTAGTAGCAAACCTTCTTTCATATAAGCATAATAGCTCTATTAGTAATGTATTGCTCATTCCTATACCCAGGTTGGAGCTGCAGATTATATAGCAATAGCTAGAAATTTTCATACAGTTTTCATATCAGACATTCCAGCAATGAGTATGAAGATCCGTGACAAGGTATTGCACTTGCTAGTTTTTTCTAGTCTTTTTAATATGTTTGGTTGGAGGTAGTAGGTGAAAATTGTTGGGAACTTAGCACTCGGGGCTTCAAAGTCCCTTGTTTAGTCAGTGCGCGTGAAAATTCTGACACTACTGACAAACTAGATCACTGAAGTCTATGGAAGTACAAAGTGTGAGATGTCTTCTCGAAACAAAACGAAAAGAAATGTGTGACTCTGACCTGCTGAGTAGCAAGGAAGGGCTATCTTGATAAGTCTGATGGGATGGAATTATAGTCGATGCGTCTTTGGGTGCTTATTTCTTCTTAATTCGACCTAGCCAGGTCTAGGTCTTTTCTTTTCTGATGGAATGATAGACATGTTGATTTGAGTCGAGACTTGAGAGCTTTCAAAGGACATTAAAAGTCTGACGTTGAAAACAGAAAAGTTCCATTTGGTCAATTTTACCTTACTATTTAAATTGATATGCAGTCCGCTTTGGTTAATAGTTTGCATCTTGCTGAAACGTTATGCTGTTGTTTTCTCCGTTTGCTAATATCTTGACTCATTTAGGCAAGAAGGTTTATCACCCTTATTGACGAGCTGTACAATCATCACTGCCAACTTATATGTCTAGCTTCTACATCCATTGATGATCTTTTCCAAGGAACTGAAGAAGGACCACTTTTTGATCTGGAGAGGTAACATTCAATAACCCATTCTTAGTACACAACTCCAAATGTATGCATGCAGTTTCATATTCAACAGTAATCTGATAGCAGCCGTATAGTTCTTGATCTATACAAGAACAGTGAACTAAAATTACATGGCTTGATGAGCTCCATTATACGGGAATGTACGTTTGTGCCGTGGGTGATTGGGAAATGTTCGTTGCACTATTCTTTGTCTTGGCTTCAGGAGCTCCATAATTTTCTTGGTTGTCTGCAATATTTTGGCATAAAAAACACTGCCAATTGAGAATGGATTTTCACACTGGACGTCATGTTACGCAGCTTTCAATTTGAAACTGAAGCCGAAGGAACAAAGCTAAGGAGGGATGTTTTAGCAGGAGGCAATGTTGGCTCAGGTCCCTCTACTACCGGCCTAGTGTCGATATTGTCTGGTCAAGAAGAGATGTTTGCGTTCCGCAGGGCGGTGAGTAACAAACGTTCTTACTTTGTTTTGTATGAATAGCTGCTAGCCTGCTACTTGCGTGAGATAATTCATTACTGCATCCTTATTTCCTTGAGTTTTTAAGTGTGGTGGCGCATCTTGTTTTGCAGATATCACGGCTTATCGAGATGCAAACCCCACTGTATCTGGAGGGTGCGCAGCAAGTGCACCCTTTCTTCCGACAACAGGGTCCTGCTCTTGCAAGCAATCGAACTGTTTCTCAGTCCGCACCATGTGTTTGAATTGATAGGCACCGCTCTTATTCATGTGACAATGCGAGCAATAATGTTGGAGAACCCAATCTGACTGAAATAGCAGTAAATGGTACAGGCAATGTTTATACCCAGTCAATTTGATGGTATGCCGTTGCTTAGATCTGGGGCACAACTTAGGGTGTGTTTGGTTGTGTTTTTTTTGACTTTAGCTTTTTAAAAAAGTCATAATGTTGAAGAAAGCTGCTTTTTTGTAGTTCAAAACTTTTTTTTATCAAACCATACCTGTATTAATAGTTAAGGAAACGTATACAGTACAGTAGACCTACAGGTACGATACAGGATACAGAGGACAGCTGTCCTTTTCAAATTGCACAAGGCCCCTGACAAACAACAAAATTACAAGAAGGTCCTTGAAACCTTTGCACATCCAAGCCAGTCGTGGTTGCCGCCGCCGCACAGCGACAGGACCGGCCGCCGTCTTTCGAAGACCAAGGCAAACTCCCCTCATCACCACGGGCGAGATGAGCAAGAGCTGACCCCAATCACCTGTAGCACGGTTCGAGAGAGAGCAAGTCAGTGATTTGTAGTTCAAAACTCAAGCAGGTAGAAGGGTGCTTTTTTTGGCTATGGTTGTGGAAACTTCAAAAAAATTACCCACTGCCAGGTTATGAACATACCGGTTCGTTCTTTCTCCCATTCCTCTCTCTCCCCTTCCGCGAGACGCAGCACCGGGACCGCTCTGTCGCCGGCGCCTGCGCCCGGCAGTCCCCTCCGGCGGCGCCTCTCTCCGTCCGCATGCGCGCCACCGTGCTCCCCTGCTCTCTCCGCGCTGGACGCCGCCCTACTCGTGATTGCAATCGAAATCCCAACACGAGACGCCGCCCCGCCTGCCTTCCGAAGCGCGACACCCCTGTTCGATTCGAGGTCGCCATCACATCTTCTCTCTCCCAGAGTCATGCGCCTCCAACTGGAGGCCATGGAGTTCAACCTGTCGTGGTTGCTCCTCCTCGAAATAATCCGCATCTCCACAGCTCCGATCCAAAATTTCGCATCAATCAGGTGCGTCATAGCCTGGGGATTTGATTCCCCCACTTCTCATGAACTGTTCCTCCTTTTTCCGGTGTTGATTTGATCTCCGGAGATCGTCAATGGTGGCTGGATAAAGAAGAACGACATTGAAAGAAGCTTTTGCAAACAGGCCCTCACATAAAATTGTAATTAATCCCAGTATTTTTTGTGTCTTGACATTTTTGTACAAAGCCCCCCGGTAGTTAAGATTTCTGAAAATATTTAAAATTTAGACTATTTGTTAACGTGGATGCAAAATTAAGTAAAATAAATTTTGAATTTTCAAAATGATGTTTTACAAATATGTGAACCACACATTGTTTAACAATCCATTTACATACAAATTGCCTCTTGGATCTTTAAAAGCATTACAGACATTTTGACAACTTTTTTTCACAGCCACAACTACTTCAACCAAACGGCTTTCTGTTTTTTCACAGCTCACAGCCAACAATTTTTTCCACAGCTCACAGCCCACAACAGCTTTTTCCACAGCTCAACCAAACACACCCTTAATCTGTGACTCGATTCTGTGCTCGTGAGGCGGCCTGGTCCGCTCGTGCCGTGCCTGCTGCTGGCGTTGCTGCGGCATACAACCCGGCCGGCACGGCGCTGTGCAGTGCGGACGGCATGGTCGCTGCTCTGGACTACGTCGGAGACGTGGTAGTTGGAACTGAACTGAACGCCACGCCACCGTGTTCTTGCGATCGGCGAGGCTTGGACGGCCCGTTGTGCTGTTCCGTTACCAGAACGGAGCAGTCACTTCTGCTTCTTTTTTTTCCCTTTTTTTTTTGCGAGGGACTTCTGCGGCTTTGTTCATGGGTATGCAACAAGAAATCACTAGTAACCAACAGGAAACAAGGGGCGTCCGTAACGATAGGATCCCTTTTGCAGGCGAAAACCACCAGTGTAGATCAAAAAATGTACTGTGGCTTTCATGGGTTCAAAAAGGGCCAAAATAAGAGAGAAAGAAATGTATTCCTCAGACACAGACATCGTTGATGTCATGTCGCTATTCGTTGCTACCAGCACATTTCAATTTGACTGCCACGGATGAAAAACTATGCGTCATCTGTCCAAGGAAGGACATCTCAACATACACCATGTTCGGCAGAGCCGCAACTGCAGAAAAATAACTACAAACACTATAGATGCTGCTGCTGCGTGCTGCAAAACCTCCAACCGAACATAGTGATAGCTGTCACCATGCATCTTCAGCAGTGTCGCCTTTCAGTTCAAATTCAAGCGGCGAGATCTGGTGCATCAGGAAAATACATATCTCCATGCAAGCTTAAATTCAAAAAGATCCCTCATCAGTTGTGATCCTTAATGAACACTGTAATTAACTAGTACTAGTACTACTAGACTACTAGCAGTGGACAACAGTACAACAATAATGGACATCGATCGCATCCTGTTTCAGGAGACGGAAACGGCATCGGATTCTCCTTGTTTCCTCGTGTCCTTGCAGTACTGCCCATTGAACAGCAAGCGAGCCGTTCGTAACAACTGTAATTTATACTCTTCACATGTTCATGCCGCCGGCCATGAATCGTTTGAATTGGAACCAGTGATGGTCAATGGGGGCCTTGATCACGGCAGGTTCTCTCATGTGAGGGCATGGACACACTGAAGCTTTTCTCCCCCTTTTCTTTTTTGAATAATTAAGGGCACATACATGCATCGAAGCTGGCCTGGGCACATGGTTACTCCATGTGAGCTGCATTTGATTATTACCTTCAGCGCATGCAACTAGTAGTACTATATATGCCCATCTAATCTAATCTACTGAAAAGGGAATAATTTTTATATAGTGGAAGAAGGAAGAGGAGAAGGTTTCGGTAGTGCTTGTGAGATGGATGCATGAATTGCAACTTGCAGCTTGCTTGTGTTCATCGTCATGCACGGATGGTTTGGTTCTGATGAACGAAGGCAATCTCTGCACTCATCACACAATATTTCATTGATTTGGTTAACTCGTTAGTCAGAGTCTCCGAATAGTGATACTAGCACTAGAGGACGATCGTATGTGTACGCGATTCAAAATTCAAATTGCAAATACGACAAGTATAATGGAGTCAGACAGGAGAGAACAACGTCATGTGCTGATTTGTCAGTATTTCCTGACAAATCGAATATGTATATGCGAGCGCGGCCGTGCGGCCGTTTGCCGCCCTCTCATGCATTTCCCGTCGTTCCATGCAACTTGGCCGGCTGCTGCCTCCTAAACACGGCGCATGCGATTCGCATAAACAATAATGTAACCGACTTTTCTTTCGAAGAACACAGCTTCCGATAAAAACATATTTCTAGCTATTGATTATTGGTTTCATCTGGTTTACATCCATGCACGATATCCGTGAAAACAAAACCTTTTTTTCTTTTCCATGGTTCTCTTGTGATGTTGTTGTCATATGTCATTGCACGACATGGATACACCGCCCATGCTGCTCAACAGAAGCCGTGCAACATGCGTCATGAACAAAGGGTGCGTTTGGCGTTTTAGAGCCTAAGATCTAAACAAAAAAAATTTTGTTTTAAATAAAGTTTAATTATAAAACTAACTGTATAACCCCTCTCTAAATCGCGAGACGAATTTAATGAGGATAGTTAAGACATGATTAGGCGATATTTACTGTAGCATAACTGTAGCAAAACATAAATTAATTAGGCTCATTAGATTCGTCTCGTAAAGATATACCCATATGTAAAAAAGTTTTGTCATTAGACTTTATTTAGTACTATTAAATAATAAAATTCTCTTTAGAACTAAAGTTTAGAGGAGTATAAAGTTGACACCGAACGGGCCCAAAGTAAGGACAAACTAAGGTTGTTGGGAGGTAGCTAGATGGATATACATGGATAAAAAGTTTATGCTCTTCATTCATGCGATTCATTCCTAACCCACTAGTTCCATCCAACCTGTGATTGATGATCTACTAAGCCTGCATGCCTCACCAACTGCCCAACTTACTTTCATCACTTTAATTTTCTTGTAAATAATGGCGTAGATTTATTTTCTGGTATTTTCCAATAGATCGAATTGTGTTGAGAGAGTAAAATGAAATCGTACTGCATCCAAGGATCTGAAAATACAATGGAAATTGGCATCCAACTAAAGTAGGAGGATCCAGTTGGCATCGCAGTGGCAGATGCTGTAAATTAGGCGCAACTAAGATGATGTTTTCGTTGGCGCTGGGCTATAAATTGAGGAGGACAGCTCACCACAGCTCCTCCTCGCTCGCTGACAGGTGGAGTGGAGCGCCTGTCTGTCTGAGAGGTGGGACACAGCCAAGGCTCGCCTTCTCTGCACACCACCACCACATTTTTTCCATTCCAAAACCTAGCTACTTCCTCTGCTCGAATCTCCTTCCGCATCGAATCGAATCGAACACAGAGGAGGCTGCTCTGCTCGTCCCTCCCTTCCCCTTCCCCGGCGAGACCAGCCAGCTGCCGGCGCCTCCGTCCCCAGGTGAGAACCGAGATCTCCTTCCCAATCCTCTCCCCCTTCCTTTTGTACTAGTTGACATTTAGGCTGGACGTACTGGTGATGTGTCTATTTCGAATATTTCATCCCAATCGGGGATGATACGGGGATTGAGAGTGTAATTTTCATCTCTCTGAGGTGAGGAGAGGGGGTTCTCTGCTCGGCTGCCGCCGTTAGGTAGGGATTGCTCGGTCCGCCTCTGGGTGACTGACCCTTTTTTTTCTTTGAAAAGGTGGAGAGATTGAACTGAGTAAGCTATGGACAACCTGTGGCATCTGGGAGATGAGCTCCGTGGGCAACCAAAGCTAGTGGAGGACCGTCAATGGTCTCTCATGACGTCCAAGCTCGCCGAGATCACCAAGTCAAAGGGCGAGAGGATGAACGACTTCGACTACGGCCGGATGAACACAGTCCCTGATGTCAAGCAATGGGATAAGATGTCCTACCACCACGACGAGAGCAGGATGGACCACCTAAACCTTGGTCTCATGAACTTGGACCTCAAAATGAATGATCTCAAGATGAATGAGGCTGCCATGAAGAACCACTCTTTCCGCAACGTGCCCTACAACATGAACCCAATGTACCCTAAGGGAAGCAACACCAATGTCAATGCATTCAAGATGAATGTTGGGCTCAACAAGTACTCCAACACTCCCAATGGAAAAGAGGCGAATGGAAAACACAACAATGGAAGCAACAGCAATGCAAACAACAATAACAACTCTGCTGCTGACAAGCGCTTCAAGACGCTGCCAACAAGTGAGATGCTACCAAGGAATGAAGTTCTTGGTGGATATATCTTTGTCTGCAACAATGATACCATGCAGGAGGATCTCAAGAGGCAGCTTTTTGGTACGCGTCTTGTCTCCTGACAAATCTATTATGGGAAAAAAGATTTTATATCAATTTAAACATGCCTTTTGATAATAGCATCTCAAGATCTATTACTCTTCTGCAGGGTTGCCTGCAAGGTATCGTGATTCAGTCCGAGCAATTACTCCTGGCCTACCTCTTTTCCTCTATAACTACACGACTCATCAGCTTCATGGTGTGTTTGAGGTGCGTGACATCTGGATTTGGATTTGCTGATGCCTGTGAAGCCTCTCCGTGAATTACTGAATTTGTTAAGTATGTTATTGCTTGTTAGACATGGGTTATTGCTAGGCATACTGATTTAATGTATGGCGAAGTACGAATATGCATTGGGTTATTTTTACTTATATGTTTATCTTTAGCTTAACTTGTCTGTTTCTCTCATGCCTTCCATATATTTTCTCCAAAGAATTTGGATATCTGAGAAACATTAAACTAGAGAGTATAATCTCAATTTTCCATGTAGCACAGCAGATTAGCATTGTTTTATAGTTGGACGTAGATTAGCATCTGTATAAATCTAGCTAAATAGTCTTTGTTGTTGGTTCATTTCTGTTAGGTCATGTCAATCGATCCACATTTTAGTTGGATACAACAATTAAATATCTACTTCTATTTCACACATCCAAGTTTTTAGGCCGCAATTTACCTTGGAATAAATCAATCAGCTTATTTTCTTTTGCTTTTCTGAACAAATTTTCTTAGGCTGCCAGTTTTGGTGGGTCTAATATCGATCCCACTGCATGGGAGGATAAAAAGTGTAAAGGTGAATCCAGATTTCCAGCACAGGTACTGACAACATATGACACATGCTTATTTCTAGTTTTGTTTTGGTTTCATGCTCTGACGTCTTCACTATATTAGGTGAGGATCCGCGTTAGGAAGCTTTGCAAGCCGTTGGAAGAGGATTCCTTCAGGCCAGTTTTGCACCATTACGATGGGCCAAAGTTTCGCCTTGAGCTCTCCATATCAGAGGTATGTAGCTTATCCAAGCCGCTATGTGCATGAATTATGCAATAAAAACTTCTTCAAAGAAGCTTAAATATTTTTATTTTATTTTATGCTATCATAATGATTGAATATGTTGCTTTTCAACTCCTTTTGCAAGCATTAGGAATGCTTCATAATGTATGAGTTATGTGTTGTATTTAGATATAAACCAAAAATAAAAGAAGTTTCTTCTTCTTCTGTGTGTAGAAGTATGCAACAAACTTACAAATGGCTATTTCTTCTTAAATCACAAACTAAAAAGCCTCCTAACTGTATTATACTGAACTGAAGTACATTCTGACCTGCACCAAAACACAATCCTGCCCCTTTTACACAAGCATAATTGTGACTCGTTTCTCCTTCGCAATTTCATAAACTTCGCTTGTTGAATTTTGCACATAAAATGGCGAACATTCTTTTTTTTTCTCCCAACAATGCATCATATTATATTTCATGATAAAATGCTTATCTCTACACATCAAGCCAGAAGTCTGTTTCTTTTTTCTTCTTAAAATGTAGATGCCAACCTTCTCACTAAATTGATTTTGCAGACCTTGTCGCTACTAGACCTGTGTGAGAAGGAAGGCATCTGAGGAGTTTGCAGAGGTGGTTGCCTGAGCTTTTAGTAAATATATCACCCTTGTATGTTTTGTGGATGGTGGTTGGCAATGTTGTGTGGTTCTCTTAGCACAAGCTGCTGCTGTTGGTTTCATTTTCCCTTGAAGGAAGGACCTGGTACTTGGAAGGCCCCTCTAAAGTTGTGAGCCTGTCTGTGTACTCTGTGTCGTCTGTGATATTGGAAAAGTTCCTATTCATATTATATGGTGTAGTAGAGTTCACCCAGAAGGGAAGGGACCCCAAAAGTTGGGGCCTCGTTACTGTAATGTTTAAGATGCATCATGACGCCCCAAAGTAAGGGCAGATGATGTTGTTCTGTCCCAAGTGTGTGTGCGTGTGTGCTGTACCTTAAACCTTGCATTCGCCTTAATGCTATGTGATGCATATTTCTGGAACCAACCTTGCATTCTCTTGGCCTGATCCTTCATGTTTTGATTTGTTTTAGATGTGTAAACCTTGAACATAGTGTCCAGGTTGTGTTGTAGGTGCACCAACCGGAACTTGTGTTCAATATGCAATAGATGTCTGATTGCATCAGTTGAACTGCTCTTAGTGACAGGCTAGGAAAGTAGGTGGACTGTCACAATATAGATGTTCTGTTGGTGAACATCGTGTACTGGCTATGCTTTCGTCTGATACCATGTCTGTACCCAGGAGCTAAGCCCTTGCAGTCTACACCGTTGAACAATTGAGATGTCATCGTGATGAGGACAAGCTGTTCGCGCATTCTTTTTCCCTTATTATGTGTCTGACAGCAACGTGAGTTCGCCCTGCTGTTAAACAAAAACTAAAAACAGCAAGACATAAGTCATTCAGCAAGTCGGTTGAATCGACCCATCTTGTTTGGGGGCTTGAGCTTAAGCTCTGGCTGGCGCGATGGGGCGGTTGTAGAGTCGGAGCCCTCTTTTGTGTCCCGGTTCACCAGGGAGCAGCAGATGCAGACCCTGATAGATGATGGCTTCACTTGTGATGAAAATTCATCAGTTAATGTGTTGGTGTGCGCTGTGAGTCTGTGATGAAGTATACGCTCTGCGCTAAGCTTCCAGCTTCAGGAACGAACGCCAAAACTGCGAACCACGCCACTACGCGAGTGCCTTGGCACCGTTGGCACTTGGCTTTGTCCCATACGGTGGTGGTGCATGTGTTCGTCTCGCCTCGCCCACCGAAAACGCCTTAATCTCCTGGCGGAAGGACGATACGTAGCCGCCATGCTCTATGTATCCAGACAACACAGCTAACGTACTCTCTGGTATGTGTAATTGTACAGTCTTTATTATCTAAAAAAATGTATAGTTCTGCAGCAAGGTTATTACTGCAATTACGATGAACATGTACTAACAAGAATTAGCTGCGCACACGTTATTAGTACACGATGATTGTGCCTTCAACCAGAGCAGACAGCATTCTTCAGTTATCTTGTTGGGGTCCCAATCTCGATATTGTCAATCAGCCTGACCTTCCCAAACCATGCGGCCACACAAATGACACTAGGTCGATCGATCCTCTCCACAGGCACCAAGCTTTCTTGCTCCACAATCTGCGTCAGGCATGGTTATATCATATTATTAAACTACATTCTCAAGTTTCAAATCACTTGACCGTAAGGTCCCTAAAGATGCCACTATATGCTTTTACCAGACGAAAATAATCAAATCGAAAAAGTTTGTCGCCGTAATATATGGTTCTTCAGGACCGAAGCAGCATAAGTACACCGCAAATGGTGGGTAGGAGTAACATGTAAGAACTGATAAATGGAGAACTAAATTCCCAGATAAAATGCAGAACAACTAGCTGGAGAACAGAATGCTGGTGGCTTAAAAAGCTAAGAAAAACTTCCAATATTACCTCAACATAGTCAACCTGACCACCAGCTTCGGTAAGTGCCTGCACTATTTGATCTTTTATTTGCTGGCTATAATTGTTTCCACTCAAGGCAGCAGTTTTGGCATTGGCCAGTGATCTATTGATGGACAATGCCTACAGAAGAAATCACCACTGTTAAAATCCAGGTTTAGCACTTATGGTGAGAGGAAACAATGATGCTTACAAAGTAGGAAATCCATTAGTCCTACACTGTCCCTCTGCAAGTAAACTAAAAACTACAAACTTTCTTAAAACAACAACGAATGTTACGAGTAGTAAAACAGATGCAGCAAGTTACTACATTCGCAACATAGCTTCCAATATATCCTGCTTATCTAGTTCTAGGGACTGCCTAAGACTGTTATGCTATAAACTGATTAGACCTTACACCTACATAAGACAAGCAGTCAACTGAATACTTCGGAGCAAATTTGCTAGTTGGTACATGTGGCGCAAATGCCTACTGTAGGAAAGTAGCTACCGATGAGACAAAGCAGTGAAGAATGTGGACAAGTTTGCTCAAGATAGTTCCAATCATAAATCTAAATGCAATAACTTCTCATTCTTTTGTGGTCCAATCATAATTCTAAATGCAACAACTAACTTCTCATTCTTTCGGTGGCTGCCACAACACACATTAGTCAGAAAGTTTCGCTGCTAAGAAATAAGAACAGTTTCAACAAGAGAAAGGAACCTTCTCCCTTTCCTCGCGCGATAGGTGTACATTGCGGGAGCTCATTGCAAGGCCATCAGCTTCTCGCACTATTTCTGAGCCGATTATCTCTATAGCAAAATCAAGGTCACGAACCTGAAAACAGCAAAAGCTTGTGTCAGTAACAGAGAAAGCAACTAAAATTGCCCTGAGACAGAAAAAAAAAAGGACGCCAATTATGGACATATAACCACTCAGACAAGACATAACAGACGACAATTATGAACGGAACAATGTTTTATGTCAATTTCAAATCGGTTACCATCCGGCAGATGACGCGCCACTGCTGATAATCCTTCTTCCCGAACACGGCGATGTCCGGCTCGACGATGTTGAACAGCTTGGCGACCACGGTGGCTACGCCGCGGAAGAACACGGGCCTGCTGCTCCCGCACAGCCCCTTCTCCAGCCGTTCCACCCGAATCCACGTCTCGTGCCCGTTCCCATCAGCCTCCTCCACGCAGGAGGCCGCCCCGCCCCTGGACGCGTCGGCAGAGCGGCGGGGGGGGGGCGGAGGGGGGGGGG
>LAPY01002164.1:3373-13490 GCA_000970635.1 Eragrostis tef | reverse complement strand
AACCTCCACCTCGGGATGGACCGGCTGCCTCAAGACGCGCTCGCGGCCATCCTCTCCAGCCTCGCGCCGCGCGGCCTCGCCGTGTCGCGCTGCGTCTGCAAGGAGTGGCGCGCCACCGTCGACGCGCGGTGCAAGCTGCGCAAGGACCTCCTCCCGATCTCGCTCGGCGGCATCTTCATAGCCTGTATTACGAGCCAGGAGCCCCGGCATTCTTCGCCCGGCCCTCCATGGCGCGCAAGATCGACGGGAAGCTTGACAGTTACGTGGAGACGGAATATCCCGGTGATTTACCGCCCATCGAGGACAGCTGCAATGGCCTCCTCCTGCTCTACGGGGGATGTGTGGTCAACCCGGCTACTCGGCAGTCGGCATCCTTGCCCCCTTTCCCTCAGTCACCGGATGGTTTTGAGGGCCTCTGTTTCGACCACGACATGTGCATCGTCTTTGATCCGACGGTGTCGCCGCACTACGAGGTGCTGCTACTCCCATATGTTCCTTTCGACTTCGAATTCGAGGGCAATCTACAAGAGGGTGCAACATGGCCCCCTTCGCCATGCATAATCCTTGTCTTCTCATCGAGGACAGGTAGATGGGAACAGAGATCCTTCATGCTAGAAGGGGAGCCTGCAGAGACCATTGGCAATGTGAAGTTCAGTTCGGAGCAGTTCACTCACCGCCACGCTGTGTACTGGCGTGAAACACTTTATGTGCATTGCAAAGGTGATTTCATTATGCGGTAAGCACTTATTCCTTGACATAATTTACTTTTGTATCTCCTTGATGAAAGATTTCTTCATTCCAAACTGTAATATACATTTTCCCATCTTTGCAGCCTAAAGTTGTCAGATGATATATATCAAGTAATTATACTACCAACGATTACTGATAGGGATAATTATGATCAACTATATCTTGGGAAGTCGAAGAAGGGAGTTTATCTTGCACGAGTTAAGGCTTGTCATTGCCAGCAGCTGCAGATTTGGTTTCTCAATGAATCCGATCACAGCACTGATCAGTGGGTATTAAAAAGTAGCATAAGCCTGAAAGCTCTCGCAGACCATCATTCTCGTAACTATGATGATCAAACCACTAAACATTGGGTCTTACAATATGGCAATTACGACGAGGGAAACAAAGTACCAACGGTAGAAGCGAATCTTGATTGGAACTCTGATGATGATAATGCTCTTTCCTTTGAAGATTGGGATCCAATAGTCTTCCGGGGATATGAAGTATTTGGATTCCATCCTTACAAGGAGATTATTTTCCTGCATTTACATGGAAGAGTCGTGGCATATCATTTTAACAGCTCAAAGTACCAAGATTTGGGGAAGCTACGTTTGGATTGCAGTAGTAATAATAGTATCGATGCAACTTTCATATATACTCCTTGTTGAATTGGAGAATTGTCATAAAACATTTAGTTCAGAAACTTGTATCGATTATTACCTTTTACATGTTATTGTGCAAATCGTGCTACTACATTATTGCAACTTATTTAACTCATGCTTCAATCCATTCTTTTTTTCTCTCTCTCTATTTTTTAAGGATTACAGGGATCTCCGTGGGAGAGATCATATACAAGTTTATTACAAAAGATATCACAAAATACTTAAATATAAGTTTATTAATTGTACTATATAATTATCATTATGAAAATAGTCAAACTAGTTTTGTGCATGTCATAGGCAAGTTTGTTTAAAGTTGAGTGCACCTCGTAGGGATGATGATGATGTGCAAAAGATTCCTACTAGCACCAATAGAAACCGAGTTCGGTTCAGACCAAGGGAACAGAGCACACGGGGAATGGACATGACCATCTACAGAACAACTTCAGTCTCTGCTTCACCTTGACGTTCAATAGAATGTTTGGTCTTGAAAAGATTGAAAACAAAGTCCAGTCAGTAGTCGCTAGCTACTACATTTTGTATAGATTAAGAAGCCCACATGTCCATGTGATAAATCCCTAGTTCAGTAACAAAGGTTTTTCATCTCGATTTAAGCATCTGGAGCTAGCTTGTCAGGAGTTTCGTCTCCGAGATTTTCCATTGCAGAACCGCATTGTCCACTCCAGCCAGTAGTCGCTACTGTATTTTGGGTGTTGATAGTGAGCAACGGAGCTTGTCCGGCTCTGACCCCGGCTCAACGATCGATCTGACTTGTTTCTTGCTTTCGATGGCGGCCTGCCTCCGGTCAGAGGATCAGCCAGCCTCCCACGACCAGAACTATACATGCTTCAGGAATAAGATCACCGGAGAGAGACTACAAGCTTGTTGGTAAAAAGTTCAGCTAAGAAACGACATCGGAGATGAGGCCTTCACTTCACGGCAGCAACGCCCACGGAGGTCGTCGAGGCAGCTTAGCCTCCTAGGCGGCCAGCGTTCCCGCCTTGTCATGGCTCTCTAGCTGCTGGGTTGTGCGTCAGTGTGTGCCGTGGGAATGGCAGAGCGCCACCGCCCGTATGATGGCGAGCAGCAAGCAGCAACGGGAACGCGGCCGCTCACTGGCGAGCGGAGACGGCAAGCAGAGGAGCCCCTGTTCATGGGTCCGGGGGGCGGTCGCTATTCCAAATAGCGACCACCCTTGGTATCTGGAAGCCGGCCATCCGATCGACAACGTGCGGGCCAGATTCGCATACAGTCGAATGGTCGGTTCTTTTTTTCTCGCCCACGCTACAAAACGAGGGGACGGCACCGGCACGAGAGCGTGGCGTAGCGGTGGCGCTCGACGCCGACTTGAAGACGAGGAGTACGCCGACGGATAAATTGCGTTTGAATAACCTGACTAAAACTAGTAAGGTGACTACAGGCTGAGACTGTTCGTTTTTTTAGCTAAGATTTTAGCCACTTGAAATATTGTCATTTAGAAGTACTAATTAAAGTCTAATTACAAAATTAATTGCACAACACTATGCTAATTTGCGAGACGAATCTAATGAGGGTAATTATGTCATAATCAAGCCATAATTAGAAGATAGTTACTGTAATATCACTGTAGCGAAACATGGCTTAATTAGGCTCGTTAGATTCGTCTTGGAAATTAGCCCATATTTGCAAAAGAGTTTTGTAATTAGACTTTATTTAATACTTCTAAATGGTAAGAAAATGAACAGGCCCTTAGCCTTTTAGTCTCCCCCTCCTCTACTAGAACTAGCCTGACTAGTTTTAGTTCTTTTTAGTCTCCCCTGTTTGGAACTTTAGTCCTTAAAAGTGACTAAAATTAGTCTAGTCTAGTCTCTAGTCAGGGTATCCAAACACCACCTAAGCTGATGGCCTGGGCTGGAGTCTCTGGTTGACTGATTTGCGTCAGCACACCCTCGAGGCTTGAGCTGGACAGTGTCCGCGCACGCGTACCCCACCCCAGAAACGCGACGTCGACGGCATCGGGAACATGCTGACGCCCGTTCTCCGCCGGGACGCTCGGAGCAGTGCCCTACCCGCCGACAATTGACGTGTTCGCTTGGCTGCTACAGTGTTTCAGTTATTTCTTCTACAGTCGCTACAATGTTTCTGCAACTCTACAGTGTTTGTAGCTATTTTTTTTGCAGGATCGATGTTGCGGCATGGCTAATTACGTTGTGCGGGATCGACACAGTCACACAGGTGTGGGCTCCTTGCGTCGGTCCCGGGCATGAGTCGGCGTTGTCGCGGTCCGGAGACTCGATCAACGGCCGTGTCCTGGAGGGATCGAGTCGGTTCGGCAGCCGCAATGCCCGCGACGCAATCGCTCTATCGGAGGCCCGCCCCAGGGTCGGGGGTGGACGCACGGTTTTTGAAATCTGGGGCCGACGCCGCATTTTCCTTGACCGATATGCAGGCGAACGCGCCGCCCGAGGACGCAGGATGCAAAATTGCAAATGGCAGAAGTCCCTGGCGCGGCGTCGCGCGCTCCAGGAACCGGACCGTCTCGGGTCCGCGATGGCGACGGTGTGATGGCACCAGTCTGACTCTGGCAGAAGTGGTGCGCCGGCGCGTGATCGAGGCAGAGCGTCACTCGGCGTCCTGCGCTGCTTCTGCTAGGAGAGGCACCACTCGTGCGTCGGCTCTTGACTGGTGGAAGAGGTGCTTGGAGACGTCCAGCCAGTGCAGCAAGTACACGTCAGTCCTGTAGTTCTCCCACACGACGTTCACAAACCGCCGGATCATCCTCTCCCACTCCAAGACTTGGGTCTTCTCATTATCTTTAAAAAAAGACTTGGGTCTTCTAGATCGACTTCCCCCTGTAGCCTGATTAATTGGTCTAGAATACATATCTACTCTGCGTCTCTGCCCAGTTGGATGGAGCTTTCCGGACGGATACAGGAATAGGAGCTACGGGGGCAATTCTGCGGAATGAGGAAGGCATCATGCTCGGCGCGGAAGGAAAATGGCTGGAGAACCTCGCTGATGCTGTTACAGCAGAAGCAATAGCGGTGAGAGAAAGCTTGTTGATTGATAATATCTCTTTGGTAAACTTGTTATGATCTCGAACACTTGATCGATCACTGATTCGCGGATTATGGCAGGAAATCAAGGAGCTTAGCAGGAGTTTTAGTTCTTTTGCTATTTCGTTTGTAAGGCGGGAAGCAAATTCAGCAGCTCATTGCTGTACGAAAATGCCTACCGCTAGTAATAAAGTTGTGTCTTGTATTGGTTTCACTCCGAACTGGCTGATGGGAGCTGTAATTGTAATCCTGCTGAAAGTTAATGAAAGCTCTTGTGTTTGCCCTCAAAAAAAAAAAACAACAACAACAAAAAACAGCTTTTTGAGAGATTGAGATTAATACTGAAGTAGGGGCAGGAGATGGATGGTACAGGAGGGGACGCCCGGCTTGGAGAGAGTGAGCGGCCGGCGGCGGTGACCGGGCAGACGCAGCAAGATCGGGATAAGCTCTAGGGGTTTCAGTCTTGCTTTCCAAACATAGATGTAGTGTGCCCGCCACCGGATCGAAAGCACCGCTTGATACGTGCATGATGAAATTCAGATTGTTTTGATTTTTTTGAGAGAAATTCAGATTGTTTTGATTTTTTTTAGGAGAATTCACATTGTTTTGATGTGCCTCGTCGGCGTCGTCGCAGCTATCTTTTGAAATTCAGATTGTTTTTTGGCCCATCCAGCCCACGTATATGTTGTTTTTAAGTACCTAATGCTGAACATTGTGCTAAAAAAAACTAATGCTGAACATCACGTGGCCCACCATGGCACGTCCTCCCGTTTCCTCGGTTATTCATCTTCCGCTTCGGGAGTTCAGGACGCCGCCGCCACAAATCTCTTGCCGCCGGCCAGACCCAGAAGTTGCACAATCAGTCGGCGCCCTCCTAATCTATCCTGCATCCAGGCGCTTACGTACGGCAGCCTGCTGCGATCCCGGATCGCGTGCCATGCAACGAACCAGCGACGACGACCCACGACGTTGCCGATCTGATAACGCGACCGATTGCTGAGAACCACCGCCTCGGGATGGACCGGCTGCCTCAAGACGCGCTCGCGGGCATCCTTTCCCGCCTCGCGCCACGCGGCATCGCCTTGTCGCGCTGCGTCTGCAAGGAGTGGCGCGCCACCGTCGACGCGCGGTGCAACCTGCGCAAGGACCTCCTCCCGCTCTCGCTGGGCGGCATCTTCATCGGCCTGTATCACTATTGCGAGCCAGCAGCCCCGGCATTCTTCGCCCGGCCCTCGATGGCGCGCAAGATCGCAGGAAAGCTTGAATCTTACGTGAAGGTGGAATACCCTGATGATTTCCCGTACATCCTAAGCAGCTGCAATGGCCTCCTCCTGCTCGACCAGCGACGTGTGGTCAACCCGGCCACTCGGCAGTGGGCGTGCTTGCCCCCTTACCCTCCGCCGCCGTATGGTTTGGAGTACCTGTGGTACGACAAGGACATGTACATTGTCTTCGATCCTATTGTGTCTCCGCACTACGAGGTGCTCTTACTCCCATACGTTCCCCCGGAATTTGGTTGCAAGAAACGCGATCTGTTGGATGGGACATCATGGCCCCCGTCGCCATGTATAATCCAAATCTTCTGATCGAGGACAGGTATGTGGGAGCAGAGATCCTTCATTCTAGAAGGGGCGCCTGCATGCACCATTGCCGATGTGAAGTTGAGTGCGGAGCCGCTCGCTCCCCGTCACGCTGTGTACTGGCATGAAACACTTTATGTGCATTGCAAAGGTGACTTTCTTATGCGGTAAGCACTTATTCCTCAACATTCTTTTATTTCCGCATCTCCTTAATGGAAGATTCCTTCAGTGCAAGCTGTAATATACTTCTTTTTTCCCCCCGACGATTTGATCTTTGCAGGCTAAAGTTGTCAAATGATAAATATCAAGTGATCACACTACCAACGATTGGTACTGGGGATGAATATCATCAACTTTATCTTGGCAAGTCGAAGAATGGAGTTTATCTTGCAGGAGTTAGTATTTATCATCGCCGACGGCAGATTTGGTTCCTCAATGAATCTGATAATAGGACTGAGTGGGTATTAAAGAATAGCATGGACCTGAAACTCAACGACCCGCTCGTGGCCATCCTCTCCCGCCTCGCGCCGCGCAGCCTCGCCGCGTCGCGATGCGTCTGCAAGGAGTGGCGCGCCACCGTCGACGCGCGGTGCAACCTGCGCAAGGACCTCCTCCCGCTCTCGCTGGGCGGCATCTTCATCGGCCTGTATCACTATTGCGAGCCAGCAGCCCCGGCATTCTTCGCCCGGCCCTCGATGGCGCGCAAGATCGCAGGAAAGCTTGAATCTTACGTGAAGGTGGAATACCCTGATGATTTCCCGTACATCCTAAGCAGCTGCAATGGCCTCCTCCTGCTCGACCAGCGACGTGTGGTCAACCCGGCCACTCGGCAGTGGGCGTGCTTGCCCCCTTACCCTCCGCCGCCGTATGGTTTGGAGTACCTGTGGTACGACAAGGACATGTACATTGTCTTCGATCCTATTGTGTCTCCGCACTACGAGGTGCTCTTACTCCCATACGTTCCCCCGGAATTTGGTTGCAAGAAACGCGATCTGTTGGATGGGACATCATGGCCCCCGTCGCCATGTATAATCCAAATCTTCTGATCGAGGACAGGTATGTGGGAGCAGAGATCCTTCATTCTAGAAGGGGCGCCTGCATGCACCATTGCCGATGTGAAGTTGAGTGCGGAGCCGCTCGCTCCCCGTCACGCTGTGTACTGGCATGAAACACTTTATGTGCATTGCAAAGGTGACTTTCTTATGCGGTAAGCACTTATTCCTCAACATTCTTTTATTTCCGCATCTCCTTAATGGAAGATTCCTTCAGTGCAAGCTGTAATATACTTCTTTTTTCCCCCCGACGATTTGATCTTTGCAGGCTAAAGTTGTCAAATGATAAATATCAAGTGATCACACTACCAACGATTGGTACTGGGGATGAATATCATCAACTTTATCTTGGCAAGTCGAAGAATGGAGTTTATCTTGCAGGAGTTAGTATTTATCATCGCCGACGGCAGATTTGGTTCCTCAATGAATCTGATAATAGGACTGAGTGGGTATTAAAGAATAGCATGGACCTGAAAGTTCTCTCAAAACATCATTCTCAGAACTATGATGATCGAGTCACGAGACATTGGATTTTACAAGATGGCAACTATGACGAGGAAAACAAAAGACCAATGGTAGGAGTAGAAGCAAATTTTGATTGGAGCTCTGACGATGATAACGCTCTGGACATTGAAGATTGGGATCCAGAAGGCTTCTGCGGGTATCATATACTTGGATTCCATCCTTACAAAGAAATTTCTTTTTGCATTTACATGGAAGAGTTGTGGCATATCATTTTAGCAGCTCAAAATACCAAGATTTGGGGAAGCTTGGTATGAGTTGTAGTGGTTATAGAATCGAAACGGCTTTCATGTATACTCCTTGTTGGATTGGAGAGTTGTTAGAAAACGTTTAGTTCAGAAATTGTATCGATTATTGGCTTTTATTACGGGTTATGCAAATCGGCTGCTAGTCCACTATTGCAACTTGTATGAGTCAGTGCTTCAATCCTTTATCTTTTTGTCTTTATTTTTTTTTACGGAACACAGTATCTCCGTATAAACTGAAAGGATACACGAGAGAACGATAGAACTTCAATGCGTTTCACTAACACAATGCAGCTTAACTTCCAAGGTCTCGTCCTAAAACAAGTTATGCCGCTACATTTCCCTTCTTCCTTCATGGTCAAAGAAAATTTTCTAGCCATAACTCCATCTCGCATTATTCTATCGTGTTTCTAGCGATTTCATTCAAGAGCTGCTCGACCATGGACTTGAGCTGGGCAGTGTCCGCGCACGCGTACCCCAGGAACGCGACGTCGACGGCATCGACCGGGGAACACGCTGCCACCCGTTCGGTTCACCGCTGGGGCGCTCGTAGCAGTGCCTTAAGCTTGCCAATTGACGCGCAGGCCTTCGATGAGGCCGCGACATCGTTGGCGTCTGGTTGTTCCGCGGGGCCTCATCGGCTCCCTGAAGAAGCACGTACGTACGTACGTATACATGGGTACATGACTAATTACGACGTGCGGGCTCCTTCCTTGCGTAGGTTTCCTTCCTTCGGGGCGTGAGCGGATGACCGTGTGGACGTTGTCGCCCTGCAGGGTAGCATCCGCGAGCAGGAGACGGGCGCAGCGGCGCTTTGGCCAAACCAGAGCAGGATGCAAATGCAAATGGCAGGAGTCCCTGGCGCGGCGTGTCGCGCGCTCCAGGAACCGGACCATCTCGGGTCCGCGGCGGCGACGGTGTGGTGGTGCCGGTCTGGCAGAAGTGGTGCTCCGGCGCGTGATCGAGGCAGAGCGTCGCGAGCGCGCGGGCCAGCTCCCCGCGCGTTTGTGTGGAAGTACGATGTGTTATAGATCGATTGTTGAGGCTGTCAGCTTACAAGGCTCACGGACAACTTCAAATCAGTTGGAGATCGATGCAAGCAAAGGCTAACAACATTCTAAGGATAAAAGCAACTAATTGGTCGTTAGTATTTCTTCTCTATGTGTTTATTCAAAATAAAAGTGCAAAAACAGGCAGGGGCATGGACATTTCACGTCTTTAATCATGTCCAGAGGCAAAGCTGAAAAAAAAAACAAGGGGAGTTGTTTTTGCCAAACAATTTTCAAACAGCTTTTGTGCAACGCTTGGTTCAGAACTTCAGACTTCAGAGCACCGCATGATATGCTTGTGTTCGAGAATTTTTTATTCTCTCGCACTTGGATATGGCTTTACGTTTTGGTTTTTCATTTCAAAACTTCAGAATTTCTAGTATTTGTGGCCTTGATTAGATAGATGATTCTGGTGACACGGATAAACTTATTAGCAAACTCCAGTTTTATGCCAACCTTGTTTCCTAAGGTTGTTAGCGTTACCATTTAGCTCAGCTATCCACCTTTCCTTTTCCTTTTCCTTTTTTTTTCCTGAGCTCAGCTCAAATATCCACATTGGCCCTTAGGACAAACAACCTTTCCCCAATTTTCATTTTTACTAATAACGACCATAAACAAGGGACAAGAGTGTTCTAATGTATAGTATGTACTAACAGGTTAGGAGTAGGCACTAAACTAGACAATAGCTCTTTAGAAAAGATGATGCAATCACCTCCCTTCTGAAACCCACCAACGTCAAACAGGGTACTATATATTTTTCCCCTGAAGCATCTGTTTTTGTCCCTGACGGCAACGTCAATTTCAGGTAGCTAAGCACAGCTATAATAACAACGTTGCCAATGATTGTTGCGACGGATAGAGAGAGTCGCGTGCACGCTTCAAGCAGTGCGGTCTTTGGGGAGTCAAAAAATGCAAGCATGCTCTGAAACAAGAGTCACAGGCCAACAAGGACAGCTGAAATGGGCAGACATAAGTAGCTTCCGCTGGTGTAACTGTATTTTATTTAGTACCACTTTTGGGTACGGTGGTGTAGCAGCTCGAGTTGAAACGCCGCGTATGTTTTAGCTGGCCCCGATCGACCAACTGTGGCATACCAGGCGATCGACGAGCTCGCGACTCTGCGTAGGCCACGTAGTGCTACTAGCTAGCTGACTCTGCGTAGAGTTTATCGTCAGGACATGCATGATATATGCTCCGCATCTTCTTCGCTCGTCACTCTCCCATGACGTGCATATATATATATATA
>LAPY01002163.1:80478-90987 GCA_000970635.1 Eragrostis tef | reverse complement strand
ATTTTCAGCCGGCAGCTCCCATTCTCTTCTCATGGCTTCTCTGAATTCACGTGCTTTTGGACAACGTATGAGAGTACGAAACTCTGTCTCCGGTTCTGTACCACATATATTACATGTGCTTATTTGTTCAAAGTGCCGGCTAACCTTATTCTTGTTTGTTGGCAGGCAGGCTGTAGCGGCTCTCCACGCAAAGTGCTTGACTTTTGGAGGAACTAAAGTTTTCCATATGTTATTCCACAATGACCGTTCACCACCAGGTGCCATAGACGCATCTTGTTGCTGGCCTTCCATGATACTCAAGCCAAGCTTATACGCACTACGGACAGTGAATATCCCGGTTTTCTCATAATGCCACACAAGAAAATCTTCTTGGCCTCGTAGTGGTAGCTTAATCTTGAGGATTTCATCCACATCAGGCTCATGAAAATATTGGCGAATAAGATCAGTATTCCACGAGTTTGTCCTCTAATCAATGAGACTTGCCACCCATCGCAGGCGGCATCTGTTCTTCATTCCAATAAGTGATAAGGATGGCTCCCAGGGGATCCAGTGATCTCGCCAAATACGTATGCTTGATCCGTTTCCCACTCGCCAAATCATCCCCTTCTTAAGCAATTCTAACCCGTGCTCAATGCCATGCCATGTTGGAGAACCATTGCCAGTAAACACTGCATCTATGATGTGCCCATTAGGATAATACCGAGCCTTTAAAATTCTGGCACACAAGCTGTTCGGATTCTGCACAAGACGCCATGCTTGCCGGGCAAGTATGGCTTTGTTGAAAGTACGCATATCACGGAAACCCAATCCTCCCTTTGCCTTGCATTTCAATAACTGTTCCCAAGCGCACCAATGTGTCTTGCGCTTACCATGTTCTGCTCCCCACCAGTACGATCTGATCTTCTTGGTGAGCTCCTCACATAACCCGACAGTTAACTTGAAAACACCCATGGTGTACACAGGCAAGGCTTGTGCAACTGATTTGATTAGAGTATCTTTTGCCGCACTAGACATAAACTTTTCAGTCCAGTCTGCAAGTCTTTTGTCCAGCTTCTCTCCTATAGGTTGGAAAGCTTCCCTTTTCATACGACCTTCAGGGGTGGGTAAACCCAAGTATCTCGGATCAAAAGCTTCCTTGTCAACATTTATTATTGAACGCACTTGTGTTTTTGTTTCATCAGGCACGCCATTAGAAAATAAATGGAACACTTCTCAGCACTGACGAGCTGTCCTGTGCCACCTTCAAACTGATCAAAAAACACCACGGATGCATGTTGCTTGCTCTGGACTAGCTTTGAAAAATAATAAAGTATCATCAGCAAACAAAAGATCTGAGATTGATGGAGCACGTCGGCATACTTTCAGTCCCTGAATTGCACCATTTCCTTCTTCTCTGGCAATCAACTTCGAAAGACCGTCTGCGACAAACAGGAACAGATAGGGAGACAATGGATCACCTTGGCGTAGGCCTCGTGACAGGATGAAAGGTTGCAAGAGTTCGCCGTTAAATTTGATACGGTAGCGCACAGTGGAGACACAGGCCATGACCCACTGCACCCAGATGCTATGAAAGCCCACTCTTTCCAGCGCTCGTTGCAAGAAATTCCAATCCACCCTATCATACGCTTTAGCAAGGTCCAGTTTGTAAGCACAAAAACCATCCCTAGCTGTTTTGTCATGTTGCATGGCATGTAAACACTCGAAAGCAATGAGAGCATTATCAGTTATTAGACGCCCCGGGATAAAGGCGCTCTGTGTCTCAGAAATGAGATCATTCAATAAAGGTCGGAGCCTATTTACCAAGCACTTTGACACCACCTTGTAGATCACATTGCACAGACTAATTGGCCGGTAATCCTTGTGTGTTTCAGGTTGTGGCTTCTTTGGAATCAGAACAATGGACGTGTCATTAACTCCTTCAGGCATGATTGCTGTCCGAAAAAATTCCTGTACAACCTTCACAATATCTCCCTTCATCAGCCCCCAGTTCCTTTGGAAAAATCTTCCAGGCATACCGTCCGGGCCAGGTGCTTTTAGTGGCCCAATCTGAAATAAAGCATTGCTGATCTCCTCCTCTGAAAAATCTCCACAGAGCATATCATTCATCTTCCCAGTTATCCCAATTGGAAAACAATCTGTTACTAGTTCAGGGTTGATACCCGGGTCCCTGTCATATAATTTATCAAAGAACTCCTTTGCAATACCGTGCATTTCCTTTTTTTCTGTGTGCCACGCCCCCTGTTCATCCTTGAGCTTCTTTATGTGATTTTTCCTTGATCTCCACACCGATTTTCTATGAAAGAATTTTGTGTTTTGATCTCCATATTTTAGCCAATCCACTCTAGAACGCTGGAGCCACATCATCTCTTCTCGATATAGCAGTTCATTCAACTTGTGGAAAGTAGCGCGCAGCTGCACTACATCTGCTTGTTGTCCCTGTTGCCGCAACCTTGAAAGTTCCTCGCGTAGCTCTGCTATCTGTGTAGTGACTGCACCAAAATTTTCCCTGCTCCACTGTTTTAACGACACTAGCATAGTTTTCAGAGCAGCACTAATATCGCCAAGATTATTTATCTGCGGCTTCCTCTGCCAAGCTTTCTCTATTTCAACCGGCAGATCCTCATGTCTTTCCCACATAATTTCATACATCAAGGTACGTTTCCCACGCTGGCACACATCCTCTACATCCAAAGTGAGCAAGAGAGGACAATGATCTGATCTAGCAGCCACCAAATGCTTGACATTTCCTCCCGAAAACAGATCCCTCCACTCCTCTGTGGCCACCATTCTATCCAACCGCACCTTAACATTCCTATTGCCCAGCTGATTATTATCATACGTATACGGCAGTCCCTCGAAGCCCACTTGTTGCTGGCCTTCCATGATACTCAAGCCAAGCTTATACGCACTACGGACAGTGAATATCCCGGTTTTCTCATAATGCCACACAAGAAAATCTTCTTGGCCTCGTAGTGGTAGCTTAATCTTGAGGATTTCATCCACATCAGGCTCATGAAAATATTGGCGAATAAGATCAGTATTCCACGAGTTTGTCCTCTAATCAATGAGACTTGCCACCCATCGCAGGCGGCATCTGTTCTTCATTCCAATAAGTGATAAGGATGGCTCCCAGGGGATCCAGTGATCTCGCCAAATACGTATGCTTGATCCGTTTCCCACTCGCCAAATCATCCCCTTCTTAAGCAATTCTAACCCGTGCTCAATGCCATGCCATGTTGGAGAACCATTGCCAGTAAACACTGTATCTATGATGTGCCCATTAGGATAATACCGAGCCTTTAAAATTCTGGCACACAAGCTGTTCGGATTCTGCACAAGACGCCATGCTTGCCGGGCAAGTATGGCTTTGTTGAAAGTACGCATATCACGGAAACCCAATCCTCCCTTTGCCTTGCATTTCAATAACTGTTCCCAAGCGCACCAATGTGTCTTGCGCTTACCATGTTCTGCTCCCCACCAGTACGATCTGATCTTCTTGGTGAGCTCCTCACATAACCCGACAGTTAACTTGAAAACACCCATGGTGTACACAGGCAAGGCTTGTGCAACTGATTTGATTAGAGTATCTTTTGTCGCACTAGACATAAACTTTTCAGTCCAGTCTGCAAGTCTTTTGTCCAGCTTCTCTCCTATAGGTTGGAAAGCTTCCCTTTTCATACGACCTTCAGGGGTGGGTAAACCCAAGTATCTCGGATCAAAAGCTTCCTTGTCAACATTTATTATTGAACGCACTTGTGTTTTTGTTTCATCAGGCACGCCATTAGAAAATAAATGGAACACTTCTCAGCACTGACGAGCTGTCCTGTGCCACCTTCAAACTGATCAAAAAACACCACGGATGCATGTTGCTTGCTCTGGACTAGCTTTGAAAAATAATAAAGTGTCATCAACAAACAAAAGATTTGAGACTGATGGAGCACGTCGGCATACTTTCAGTCCTTGAATTGCACCATTTCCTTCTTCTCTGGCAATCAACTTCGAAAGACCGTCTGCGACAAACAGGAACAGATAGGGAGACAATGGATCACCTTGGCGTAGGCCTCGTGACAGGATGAAAGGTTGCAAGAGTTCGCCGTTAAATTTGATACGGTAGCGCACAGTGGAGACACAGGCCATGACCCACTGCACCCAGATGCTATGAAAGCCCACTCTTTCCAGCGCTCGTTGCAAGAAATTCCAATCCACCCTATCATACGCTTTAGCAAGATCCAGTTTGTAAGCACAAAAACCACCCCCCAGCTGTTTTTGTCATGTTGCATGGCATGTAAACACTCGAAAGCAATGAGAGCATTATCAGTTATTAGACGCCCCGGGATAAAGGCGCTCTGTGTCTCAGAAATGAGATCATTCAATAAAGGTCGGAGCCTATTTACCAAGCACTTTGACACCACCTTGTAGATCACATTGCACAGACTAATTGGCCGGTAATCCTTGTGTGTTTCAGGTTGTGGCTTCTTTGGAATCAGAACAATGGACGTGTCATTAACTCCTTCAGGCATGATTGCTGTCCGAAAAAATTCCTGTACAGCCTTCACAATATCTCCCTTCATCAGCCCCCAGTTCCTTTGGAAAAATCTTCCAGGCATACCGTCCGGGCCAGGTGCTTTTAGTGGCCCAATCTGAAATAAAGCATTGCTGATCTCCTCCTCTGAAAAATCTCCACAGAGCATATCATTCATCTTCCCAGTTATCCCAATTGGAAAACAATCTGTTACTAGTTCAGGGTTGATACCCGGGTCCCTGTCATATAATTTATCAAAGAACTCCTTTGCAATACCGTGCATTTCCTTTTTTTCTGTGTGCCACGCCCCCTGTTCATCCTTGAGCTTCTTTATGTGATTTTTCCTCGATCTCCACACCGATTTTCTATGAAAGAATTTTGTGTTTTGATCTCCATATTTTAGCCAATCCACTCTAGAACGCTGGAGCCACATCATCTCTTCTCGATATAGCAGTTCATTCAACTTGTGGAAAGTAGCGCGCAGCTGCACTACATCTGCTTGTTGTCCCTGTTGCCGCAACCTTGAAAGTTCCTCGCGTAGCTCTGCTATCTGTGTAGTGACTGCACCAAAATTTTCCCTGCACCACTGTTTTAACGACACTAGCATAGTTTTCAGAGCAGCACTAATATCGCCAAGATTATT
Source organism: Eragrostis tef (assembly GCA_000970635.1). NCBI lineage: Eukaryota > Viridiplantae > Streptophyta > Magnoliopsida > Poales > Poaceae > Eragrostis > Eragrostis tef. The sequence continues at coordinate 85,822 of LAPY01002163.1, read as the reverse complement.
TATCTGCGGCTTCCTCTGCCAAGCTTTCTCTATTTCAACCGGCAGATCCTCATGTCTTTCCCACATAATTTCATACATCAAGGTACGTTTCCCACGCTGGCACACATCCTCTACATCCAAAGTGAGCAAGAGAGGACAATGATCTGATCTAGCAGCCACCAAATGCTTGACATTTCCTCCCGAAAACAGATCCCTCCACTCCTCTGTGGCCACCATTCTATCCAACCGCACCTTAACATTCCTATTGCCCAGCTGATTATTATCATACGTATACGGCAGTCCCTCGAAGCCCAAGTCATGTAGTTCACATAATATCAGAGCCTCCCGAAAATCTGCCATTTGCTTTTCCGGTCTCAAACACGCCGAGAAGTGCTCGTACTGATACATAGCTTCATTGAAATCCCCCATCACTAGCCAAGGGAGCTTCGAGCACGTACTTAATTGCGTCAACAGCTCCCACACCCTGTGACGGTTTTCAACCCGTGGCTCCCCATATACAAAGGTGTATCTCCATTGAGGCCCCTCCTTCTCCTCCCTCACCGCCACATCAAAATGTCTGTCCGAGATGGACAACAGCTCAACCTCCAGAGATTCATGCCAAAACAGCGCGATGCCGCCGCTCAATCCATCGCTACTAACTGCCAGACAATTCTTCAAACCCAACCTGTACCTCAAGCCCTTTATTCTAGTATCACGAACCCGTGTTTCTGAGAGAAAGACTATTTTGGGGTTGTGTGTCCCCACCAAGGACACCAGCTCTTGAACTGTCCGGGGATTCCCCGCCCCCCGGCAGTTCCAGCACAAGGAACTCATTGCTCCTGACGAGACTCGCTACGAGTCCCGTCAGTTCACCCTCTATCGACGGGTCAGCATTGCTCGTACGTCCCTTCTTCAGAACATTTCCATCCTCACCCTCCGGTCCCTTTTCGCTACAACCAGCCAGGTCTTGATAGTCTACACCTCTCTTCCCCAAAGGAGATAATGGGGTCATGTTGACATCCTCCTCATTCTGCGCACCACAACCAGCCCCCGTCGTGAGCGAGTTCATTATGGATGCTATGGCTGATTGCACAGGAACACAATTTGGCTCATGTTTATGCTCCGGCACCAGCCCCACTATTTTGTCATGTTTGACCTGCCTCCAATTTCTCTCCAAGTCATTCTGTGAGGTTGATCTGGAGCTTGCTGTATATGGCACTCTCCTATGCGTTTGGTTCCCATGTGTACGTGCCGCCTTGCCTCCCAAACTGCTCGACACCGATCTTGCAAGCGACGAGGTGGTGCTGGACTGCGCCAACTTCCCCATTGGAACATTCGGCTCTAAAGTTGCTGTTGCTAGCGGTAACACATTGTTTACATGCATTCTACCAAGGTTTTCCTCTAGCTCACCCTCCATGGGACTTTGTTTGGTCTGCTCTTCTTCCCGTCCACCACCCGACCCAGTGCTCTCTACCTCCTGATCTCCTTCATTGTTCTTTGACCGTGGGTTAGCCCTCACATGCTGTTGCAGCGGGTTAACAAATTGCAGGCCCCTTTTCACACTGGGGTTCTCCATAGCCTCCATTGTCCGTCCCCTGTGTTCAATCTTCTTGTATGGAGAAGCACGAATAGCATCGTTGTATGTAAACCCCTTGAACCTATGCTTCTGGTTCGTGCATTCTCTGTCAGAGTGCCCTATGCAGCCACATTTGAAGCATACATGTGGCAGCAGCTCATACTTGATATCAAAGGTCTCTACCTTCCCCTCCAATCTGAATTTAATCCATGGTATGACAGGTTTATGAATTGGCAGATTCACACGAACACGTAGGAACCGACCAACTGCCACTCTCCCGTGTTCTTTATACACCTCGATAGTGCTCCATGGCTTATCCCCCAGAAATTTGGTGAAAAGCTAGTTGACAGAAATTTGTCATCCAATTTGCTCGTCTAATAGGATATTATTTTTGAGGTCGAAAGAAGTAGTAGTACAGGAGATCCAAAACACGCAGGAGTTTGCATATGCACGAACAGACTTTAGACTTTGTTCTCTGTATATGCAAATTGTTTATTGTTCTTCTTTACTATTGAGTCATGTCCTTGTTTATTTAAATTCTGCATATGTTTTAATTATATTTATCTGCCAAAGCTCAGTGTTACCCATTCACCTCATCAGTTGTGAATCCTTTTGTTGTGCAGATAGGAATCATGGACCTTGTGTTTGAGTGATAATAGAACATGCCAAGGTAGTTCCTTTTTATACCTTAGGCCAAGTTGATGTAGGTTGTAGAGCCATGAAATCTTCGCACATTGGTAGAATCTCAAGTGTGAATTAGATGTACTCAAGATGTTTGAGTTTAATGCTGCTAGTTCAGTTTGCTACACACCATATTTGGTCTCTCTCTCTCTCTCTCTCTCTCTCTCTCTTGTTTTCATTATGTTAGTGATTGAATTATGCCATTTTTTCATTTACTTCGGTTGTAGCAGTTAGAAGTTGTGGTCCATGCATGTTTTTCTTTTACATTTTGAAACACCAAATCTACTTTTTACTATGGTTGGTTCTTGTTTTTTTCGGTAAGAAAACTGATTTTTTTTTTGCAAGTGGGTAATGAGGCATAAGTAACAAAAACATATTTGCACATCTCTATTTCTGACTGAAACAAACTGTATTTTCAGTCAATTATTTCTCTTGTAAATGAAATCTGACTGAAAACTTAACATAATTGCTCAGATTTCGACCTCTGCTACCAGATTAGGTGTCATTATTTTATTCGTTTAAAACTGACAGAAACCAAACGGAAAATACCTAATAGTCAGGTAGTCATTCCCAGTAGGCTAGCTCACCCTCCATGGGACTTTGTTTGGTCTGCTCTTCTTCCCGTCCACCACCCGACCCAGTGCTCTCTACCTCCTGATCTCCTTCATTGTTCTTTGACCGTGGGTTAGCCCTCACATGCTGTTGCAGCGGGTTAACAAATTGCAGGCCCCTTTTCACACTGGGGTTCTCCATAGCCTCCATTGTCCGTCCCCTGTGTTCAATCTTCTTGTATGGAGAAGCACGAATAGCATCGTTGTATGTAAACCCCTTGAACCTATGCTTCTGGTTCGTGCATTCTCTGTCAGAGTGCCCTATGCAGCCACATTTGAAGCATACATGTGGCAGCAGCTCATACTTGATATCAAAGGTCTCTACCTTCCCCTCCAATCTGAATTTAATCCATGGCATGACAGGTTTATGAATTGGCAGATTCACACGAACACGTAGGAACCGACCAACTGCCACTCTCCCGTGTTCTTTATACACCTCGATAGTGCTCCCTGGCTTATCCCCCAGCTTATTGCCCAACATCACTCCCACCTCCTCCGTCATCATAACAGGAGGCAAGTCAAAAACCTGCGCCCACACCGGTACAGTATCTAGTGCCACTTCTGATGGCCTCGTTTTACCATCATATGGAACAACGATAAGAGCATCACCTTTGTGCCGCCATGGCCCTCCCTTGATCACAAACTTATAATCACCTTCCCCATGAAACTCTAGCAGATAGAGGTTCTCGCACAGCTGCTTGCGATCAATTTTGTGTCTAGGAAGCCAAGCCTTCCTCATCTCACCGAACAAGCCACCCACACTAAAGCTCTTGACTGAAAAGAAGCGAGCCAGTGCAAGCCACTTCTGCCCTTCACGTTCTGCTGCCTCACCCAGACCAAAATCCAGAATGTCTTCCTCCTCGTCAAAATCATCACCTCCATCCTCACTATCCTCCTCCTCCACACCTTCACTTTCACCTGTCTCCTCAAACACACCATTGTTATACAGCACAATATCCCGATTATGGTTCAGGACTGAACCCTCTCCCTGTAGGCGTCGGCGCCTGCCGTCTAGACTTGAAGCTTTTGTACCCGCGGAGCCAGCAGGCAGTACATCATGAGTACATCATGTACCGCCGTCTGACCATCCAACCCTAGCTTTGCAGCCGGGGCTCGCCCTCCCTCAGATTGATCTGCTACCCCTCCTCCGTCAGGAGGATTCATGAAGAACCGCGCGTTCGATTTTTTGTTACTTACATTCTGCATGAAGCGAAAAACATCCGAGAAGAAGAAGCGTAATCATCAGAAAGTGCATTGACCAGCTTTGTGCACTTCTCCATGATCGATGCACGTAGAGCTTTGTGGTCTCAGGGAATTTGTTGGCCTTCGTTTTTTTTTTCTCCTATATATCTTGTGGAAGAGAACACGTTGGGTGGAATGCGATGCTTTCTTGACTCGCTGTTCATTCATTATTTATACGCATGAGATGAGAACATCCAAGGTTTCTGATAGTAATAATTAGCAATAAGAACCAGGTACAGGCTGGTCAATTTACTCGGACTAACTTTTTTAAGCATGAATAGTCATGGCGCCTACCCTGGCAGTGACAGAGTCGTCCTCCGATCCATCCGTAATTCCTTTGTCCTCTGCGGGATGCATGGTTGCATTCGATTTTGGCAAACACTGAAAGCTACCAACTGGAGTAGATTATTTGGGGTCAATTCATGGCAAACAATGAAAAGTAGTACTACTAACCATATATTGCCCATATATTTTTGGCAAGCATTAAAAGCATGGCTAACCACGTGCCGATCATCCGCAGAACGTATTTCAACCTTCCAGCCCTTCCGGCACAATGTACGAGCGTGTAGATCTCAATAAAAATAAAAAGAAAGGTACGAGCGTGTCCACCGTGTACGTTTTGATATGTAGAGAGCGTCCCCTGCCAGCCAATCCCTTGGGCCAAACGTGCGCGCACCAATCGCCCGCCCTGACAAAGCTTGCACCGGTTCGTTCTCGGCCTGACGATCGATGTTCTTCGATCTGCCCGTGCTGTTACAGGGGTCGTTGGCGTCATGGTTGTCATCCTCAGGTAGGTTCTGGCTGTCCCGGACCACGTACGTACGACGCGGGTATCGTGGCCCTCACCGTTCGACCGGCCGGCGTACGTACGTGTCGCGCGGCAGGCAGGGAGCGACGCACGTCTCGTCCGCTCCGCTCTTCGATCCGTGAGAAGGCCGGCCGGGAACCACGGACAGACAGACAGACACCGAGTAGCAAGGACCTGCGCGCTCGATCGAGCTAGCTTGGCCTGGGCCTGCAGGTCCACGCGCTGTGCATGCAGTGGCTTCCCTTCAATGCCCAGCGCGTGCGGCGGCTCGATTGCGTGGTATGACGTACGCCCAGCCGCCTGCTTTGCATTCGCGGCTGCCGGGAACGAACGAAGCCGCCGTGCATGGTCAGCACCCAGGAAGCTAGCGCCGGCGACCAACCCCTGAGCCGAGCCGAGCCCGTATGTATATGTATGGCCGGACGGGTCGGGTCATGTACAGGCGGG
>LAPY01002163.1:61742-73872 GCA_000970635.1 Eragrostis tef | reverse complement strand
GCGGCGGCAGCACCTTGGCGCGGGAGGGAGATGCGGTGGCGCGGGGCAGGGTCGGCGTCGCGACGCCGGAGGGAGCGGAGGGAGCCGCGCGGCGGCGTGTCGTGAGGCGGTGGCGCGAGGCTAAAAAAGGTCTGTCTGTTGGAGATTGAAATATTTGGGGTCACGTTTCTCGTTCTGGGTAGACCTATTTAGGTTTTGGGGTGCTTCCTTCTGTTGGAGTCAGTCTTATGTCCTTACCTCTTACTATTTCGCCACCATCAGGATCTTTTAGAATTAATGTATGTTTAATGTACAGTCTTGTTAGTCTTGTTGGATTCCTGCTGATTGTGAAAACCCAAAACTAGCCAAATGCCCATGTGTTGCCACGGAACTGAAAATCAAATAATTACAAGTTTGTAATACATTCATGTGAAAAAAATAATTCCCAACTTGGACGGACCAAGTATGCGATGAGTCAAGGCTAACACAGTACAGATATATCAAATGCCAGTGGTGGATAAATAATGGAATGTTCAGGGGTAATGTGGTGGAGATTGCAGATGACCATCTTCACCAACTCCAATTTTTAAGATAGTAGACATATGCATGATTGTTCATTAGCTGGTGGTATCACATACGTGCTATGTTTTGGCGCAAAACAAAATTTGACCCTACACTTAAAGTTTATTTCATGCTTTCACATAAAGAAAACAGCCATTAACTTGGCTGTGGGTTGCCATTGAGGTCCTTATTTTGTGCTGGTGCAATCCTATATTTTGGACCATGTTTTCCCTGGACAATTCTGTATGGCTTCTGTTATGATCACACTGTCCGTAGGAATCCCAAGAGAAAAAGGGAGGAGCAGGACCAGCCCTTGGCAGCCACCAGCACCGTGCAAAGGATGGTGTTGCCTGCCTGGACATGCTGACCTGTTCCAGCCACCTGCCATCCTCTTCGTCAAGTTGGTCAGGAGAGCTTTATCTAGAGTAGGAAGGTCCTTTGAATTAGTGTCGAGTTATACTCAAGATAGGAATGGATCTTTTAAAACTTAGGAAAGATAGGATCACAGCGAGGAGATCCTATCTATTGCTTACTGTTTCCCAACCTCCACGTCTTGGTCTTCCTGAACCCTTGAGCCCATGTTGGTGCACGGCTCCCCTTGCCCTGGCTTTACTATTGTCTCTGTAACATTGCACCCTCTGACCACCCTAATCAACACCCATAACAGTTTCTTCTATAACTCAGGCATCCTGTTTGATAGTATTATTGATGGTGCAGGATGAACATGCGGATAAAAGGAAGATAGCATACTTGAAGTCACTAGGGAGTGAGGCATTTGAGAAAAAGGAATATTGTTTTGCATCATTGCTCTACAGTAAGGTATGTTATGGAACCATATTCTCAGTGTGTTCTATCTGTGGTCGTTGAGTCAAGGCAATACCTAGTTATTTAGACATATTTTGATGAGTTATCAGAGGGATTGCCAGAAGATTACAGTAAACATCCCTTACAAGGAGGTATCGGCATGATCTAGAACCTGTTCCTACCTTATCTGCGCCTTATTATGACCGAAACACCATGTATTATTCCTTCTTGTCTCAGTTTTCTTACCTCTTGTGCTCAGCAACCAATTCTTCGCCCCAAATTCAAATCTTTTGTTTGATATTCAGTGAATCTTCTGACTGCTAGCTTGTTGGATGCAGGCAATAGATCTTGACCATGATGATGCTACCTTGTTCTCAAACAGGAGCCTGTGCTGGCTTCGCTTGGGTGACGGTGAAAAGGCTCTGCAGGATGCTCTTAAGTGCAGAGAAATGCGGCCTGATTGGCCAAAGGCATGCTATCGACAGGGTGCATCCCTGATGTTATTGGAGGTGGTATAGAAGACCATGCCTTGTACTTTATTGACTTCTATTCGAATTACCTTTTTGATCATTCACAAGATAACATTATCAGGGCTATGAGAGCGCTTGCCAGACACTTTTGGATGGATTAAAGTTGGACCCGGAGAGTGCTGAGATTGAGCATGCATTATGGTATCCTTCTACCCCCTTTCACTGTGGCATGCATATTTCAGTAATCTGACTGTTAAATACTGATAACACCGCTACGGTATGTGTATGCTAGATTATGCTGTCACCACTCAAAGTTGTGAGCATACATGTTTTGACTGGATTGATATCCTTATTGGAGTAGTGAGCAATATTATTTGACTGCTCTTATGTTCTTACCGGATGATGCAATACACAATTTCTTACTATAGCCTTCACTCTGATCCCTCACGTATTGATATATCCTTCACTGAGAAGTTAATATTTTGTCATAAAAAGGATACCCTATTTCTGTAAACATATGTAGTTATTTCTCTGAGCACTGATATTTTTGTTTGATTGCCTGAGCCCACAGCTCTATGTTGTGGACCTCCTTTTTTTTTCTTTAATATAATGATGGCAGCTGTAAGAGCTGGTTCGAGAAAAAGCATATGCAATTTGTGCTTAAAGCTTAACATTTTATTATATAAAGGGATACCATTTCGAGTCACCATACATAGTGATACACCTGTGACTGAAGACTGGCGCCATTATATGATGATTGATTGTGGTTGAAATATGCAGGAAAGCTCTGGAATCTTTGAAGATATCTAGAAGCACTAAGGCGAAATGAACTTGAATGTACGTCGAGAAGTTATGGATTCCCTGGACAACTTTTATAGTTACTTCTGACATTAGCGAAGTATCGCTGTGTTTTCTTTGTTTGTTAGGGCAAAGATATCGTTTATTTTTCTTTTGTGAGTAGTTTGAAGCCACTCTAATGTGTATATATATATATATCCTAGGGATGATGGTATCACATGGATTTTAGCTAGCATTATTTTAAGTATCTGCATATGGTATACTCCTGCCGAGGCTTAGGATATAACAGAAAATATTTGTTGATTTCATGTTAGCTCAAGATGCGATTGTTATCACTTCAAAGATAAACTCTAATTTATCTTATGGGAGGAGGGTCTATATTTGACTGTCATGAAAGTCCATTTTCTTAGCCAAGTTGTAGTGCGAACCGGCTACTTTATGAACATTCTAACATCATCTTCCATCTATCTTTCTCTAACGTCCAAAAGGCAAGGAGGTGTGATTGCACGACATGTTTGGTTCATAGCCACACTTTGCTATGTCATATTTTAATCGTGTAATAGATTTTTTTTAGTGCCATCGTCACATTTTCTTAGCTTCATATCTCACATGTAGGCCTGTTTGGTGGAGCTCCAAATGTTGTGGCTCCTGATGCCACACTGTTCACATTATTGTGGTACATTGTAGCAAGAAGTGTTTCTCAATCTCCACGGCCGGTTTGAACATGGAGCCGATAGAGATGGTTTTCTTTAGCTTACCCCCAACACCCCCAGGGATCCATCGATCATTCCACATTGTATCATAGGGCTTTTTTCTTGTGGTGTTCCTCACCGAATTTCTTACTGCAATGTTTGCAGCATGATTGTAATCCCTATGAGTAATTAAGAGAAGTCATGTTGGTCTAAAAAAAAAAACAATTTTCCTACCGCTCAGGAGCTGGCTTCCCGCGTACGCTTCTTCCATCCTCTTCTTTCTCCGCCGCCATTTCGAAAATAAAACCGACCCTCCCGCTCCTCCTCTCCCCCATCCCCAAAACCCTACTGGTACCTCGTCAAGGGTTCAAGACACTCGCCATGGCGCCGCCGCGGCCTCGACCCCCCGCGACCATGTCTTCTTCCGGTAAGCGCCTCCCCACAGCACGCGGCTTGAATGCTCACCGAACCCTAACCCCGTTCGCTTTCTCTCTCCTCCAGCGATGCAGGGCATGCTTCTTAACGCGGCGTACAACGGGGACCTCCGTTTCGTTAAGAGTAAGCCGCGCTTCCCTCCCCTGCCTCCCGATTTTGGAGGGTGCTGTGCTGATTTTTGAGGGGTGGTGGGGCTTGGCAGAGCTGGTGCCGGCGCTGGATACCCGACCCTCCCGCTCCTCCTCTCCCCCATCCCCAAAACCCTACTGGTACCTCGTCAAGGGTTCGAGCCACTCTATGGCGCCGCCGCGGCCTCGCCCCCCCGCGACCATGTCTTCTTCCGGTAAGAGCCTCCCCACAGCACGCGGCTTGAATGCTCACCGAACCCTAACCCCGTTCGCTTTCTCTCATCCAGCCGCGGAGCTCACGTCCTCGATGCAGGGCATGCTTCTTAACGCGGCGTACAACGGGGACCTCCGTTTCGTTAAGAGTAAGCCGCGCTTCCCTCCCCTGCCTCCCGATTTTGCTCTGACTGTTGATTTGGCTCGTAGTCTTTGGAGAGTGCTGTGCTGATTTTTGAGGGGTGGTGGGCTTGGCAGGGCTGGTGCGGGCGCTGGATAAGGGCAAGGGCCGCCTCAAGGAGGCTGTGGAAGCGGTGAGGACGAACGAAGGCGTAGGGGTGCTGCAGCTTGCCGCTGGCAACGAGCAAATGGAGGTGTGTAGCTACCTGGTCGAGGGGCTGCGCGTTGATGTGAATTCTGCCGATAATAAGGGTATGTTTCCTGCAAGTTGATTAATAATACTTGATCCATAGTGCTATCAATTAAAGATTTTTCAATCGCACTGTATGCTCTCATTATTTTCCTAGCAAGGAAATTGCTGTGTGTTGCGATTAGTTGCACACTTGCACTTCTAGGAATGTCCTTGAAGGATTTGATGTAATTGATACTTCAATTCATATATAGTCATTCGTTTGTTGGGCTACTCAATCTTTAAAGCGAAAAATTCAGTCCCACATGCCCAACATTGCATCATCTATTTTCAATGATATAGCTTATACCCCCTCCATTCATTCGTCATCTTCACTTAGCCCAGAAACCAAGAAGTCTGTTAGTAGCAAAATCCATGCGCAAGCAATCAATATGTATGGAAGCCAACGCCGAGTCTGTTCGTTGCCCCAGGCTTTGCATGCAGAAGAATAGGCATGCGGAAGGCTTGTGCATGCGAAAGGGGCATGGGAAAGGACTGCAGCATTAATCACCACACATTTTTTTTGAGGAATTTACAGTAAGGGAAGCCCCTACTGTGGTAGTTTATATTAAATATAGAAGAAAAAAAAAACAAAGCCAATGACCGAGTAGCCATGGACTCCAAATCTGTACAACAGCGGCCAAGGAAAGAAAAACCGTCTATCTGTACAAGTTGGTTGTCTGTAGGAATTAATCACCACACATTATTCCAAGGGTTGTTGATGCTAATGCTAGCTCCTAGTGTTAAGTGAAAATCTTTTTTGGAATTCTCTGTTTCGCTTAAGTGAAGGTAAAGAATGGATGGAGGGAGTACAATGCCTAAACGTTCATGAATCCACAATTCTATATTTGTAATATTGAGGATAGTACTTCTAACGGCTGTGTGAAGCATTTTCAGATTTACATTTCTTTGTTGATCCTGAATGTTTTGCATCAATAAACTTCTCCATCTGTGTGCTTGACAGATAGAACAGCCCTGGTTTATGCTGTAATCAGTGAAAATGCCGCTGTTGTCAAGTATCTTCTAGATCATGGCGCTGATCCAGACCAAGCTGATCATGAAGGGCTATCCCCTCTACATTCAGCTGCTGGCATAGGTCCTTATATTTATCTCTGTATGCATGTGTCATCACAGTTTTTATTTTATCTTTCTTCTTATTGTTTGTAGAATTGTAGTATGTTATGTGGTGTTATTGGATTCTTTCTTGTTGCAGAGGTTATTTCACCTCATTCCAAATTAATTTATTTTGTTTTCCTTTATAGATTGTCGTCAAATTCGTTTGCTAAGTTATTCAGAATTATCTACATCACCCTCCAATATGTTGATGTATATGGCAGGCAGTGTATCCTCACAACCTTGTTCTTCATGAAAGAAACAAAATGTGATGGTTTATAAAAACAAACAAAAGTGCTTTGTGCTATCATTTTTTTTCCTTTTTTAACTTTTAATTTATAAAAATAAGTCCACATCCGGAACGTGTCCTTTTTCTTAATTTTGGTAATGATCGGTCCTATAACTCTTTTAGTTGGTGATCAGTAGTTCTTGTTTTTGTGAATATTTACCCGTTAATCGTTCTAGCGCATCTGCAGGAAAACATTTAAGTTCTGCCATCTCAGATACAATAAAGAAAAGATTGTTGCTTACATCTGATGATTCAATTTTGGCTTTTTTCTTATGCAGGAGATTGTGAAATGATAGAACTGTTGCTTGCAAAGGGAGCTTGCGTTGACAAGGGAGCTTACGTTGAACCCCTAGCTAATGAATGTGGGACACCACTGCATCTTGCTGTTAAGGAAAAACAAACTGGTGCTGTGAAGATTTTATTAGACCATAATGCAGACGTAAGCTTAATCTCAAGCTATTTCTGCTTTAAGTGCCTGTTTAGCTGTAAAATAAATTAAGTTTGACTTGTTTTTGATTGAATGAGTTTTTTTTTCCGCTTTGTTAACCATTTTGTTCCTTAGCTATGTTATTCTAATCTCCATTCTATTTATCATCTTGTTTCCTGATGTGCTTTGGTTGTTTTGAGGCTATATTCATGCTGGAGTGCAGTTGTAAGAAAGGCTATAAAACTTGTGCAGCATTTCTAACAAACTTATGCCGCATAGTGAACTATTCAAACGTTCATTATTTGTTTCTTCCGCACTGCTCGGTAGCTATCCAGTTTTCTTCTTATATGTTATTCTTCAGAATCGCCTTGGCAGCAGCTATTATGAGTGGAATAAAAATGTTTCATTCCTTCTGCTTAAATCCACAACATTGGTTGTAAAAAATAAAATAAAATCGACAACATTGTATTGTTGAAGCCATAGTCTGAGCCATAGCGTGTAGTCTCCTTTCCTGCTCCTACACATGAATAATGCTTAAATTTTGATTGAAGTCTTGGATTTCCTGTGGAGTTCTCTATGCACTCTATCATGTATGTACCCATTTGCATGCATTGTACAAGTCTTGCTGGATGCATTTTTTTATGTATTGTTCTAGTTTACTATCTATTGTGTCGGTCGCTCTTATGAATTTTCCTGATGGAAGTGAATAAGAGAAATCTAGTGGCTGAGGCAGTAACATATTGTTTTTTTTTGGCAAATTGTAATGTCACTGAAGTTTGTTTTAAAGCATAGACACATTGTTACATATATTTACCATTCTTTTTATTATTTCCTTCCATCCAGTTATTATCAGCGCTTGAAGGTAGCAACTAATGTGGTTTATGTCTCACACTAGTGCAACAAGACATACATGATGCTTGGACAGTATGGTATGACACCCCTCTTTCAGGCTGTAAATGTTTCATCAGTGGAATGTGTGAAGCTCCTGGTTGAGGTATTTTACCTTTGTCTAAGCTTTGCTGAGTTCTAGATTGCACTATGGTTGCTTTTTTTTATTCCAATAATCTTCTGACACTTACGTCTGGATACTTTTAACTTTTTGAGCTTCACCATGACAAAATGTATAATTTCTTTATGTGATAGGCTGGTGCTGATGTCTGCTCAGATTGTATGGCAACTGTTTCACTTGATTCTGCGATGGGTAATAACGGCTCAACTGAGTGCTTAAATTTCTTACTGGAGGCTGGTGCCAACCATAATGTCCACGATGATGTAAGACTTGCCTCCTTTCTACTAGTAAATAGATGTGTTGTGGCCTGTGGAGCATTAAGGTCTGATAAGTGGCTTCATGCAGCTTAATTTTATTTTTATTTATTTATTGTTGCTTTACCTTGAAACCGTGCACTCACTATCTTTCCCTCTCGAACCCCTGAGCCATCTAACTCAACAAGCTATCTGCTTGCTTTTATTTGTACGGGGCATGTGATATATGATACATGTGATGTTTTAGACCACTATTAATGTTTGTTGGAAGATCAATTCTCGTTTGGGTACAATTTCATGTAGTTCTTGTCTAAGTTGCATGACTTAGGCACTTTTTCCAAGAAAATTGCATAGATATCCTTGTACTTTTGTGTTTGATGCCTAGTAGAATTAAAGTTGAGGAGGAGATAGAAAGAATGGAACCATCAAATAATAATGTTACCATTATATAACTGATTGTGTTTTGATAATTTTTCTTCACAAATAGTTTGTTGTTCTTTTTTCATGAAATGATTCAATGATATTATAAATTTTCCAATTGGCTGCCTAAGCAAACTTACCTTCTGTAAAATAAGATAGAAAGGGTATATTACTAGTTCAGTGCTGCATATATCTTTAATGAACACAGTTTAGTCATGATGGAGATGGACAACTCAGATACGTGTTGTGGTACATTGTAGGAGAGTATCTTTTGGATTTCGCGAAAGACTAAGTTGGTTCTAGGATTGTTATTTGGTTAAAATTATGAGCTTGTGGCTCAGGGAGGCAGGGACGCCATGCTTTCCAAAGCGTTTACAGAGCCATCTTTTGTAGTTTCCTTACTTTTTATAGAACTTTTCCATGCATTATCCAGATCATCTTATGTGGTATTATTTATTGTTCAGGATGAAGATGGGGCAAAAGGGAAAATAGCACAGTTGAAGTCATTAGGGAGGAAAGCTATTGAGAGAAATAATTATTTTCATGCATCAACGTTCTACACTAAGGTATATTATAGTGCTATATTTTCAGTGTTTTTGTCCTTTCCTGCGTTTTTTTACCGAAATGCATGTATGCACGCAAAGTATCGAACAGGGTTTCTATCTGTGGTGTTGAGTTGCCAAAAGGCAAGGCCTACTTATAGAAACTGATTTGGAAGGGGATAGCTAGCTTAAAAAATATGGCTAGAATGACTGGAAGGGGATAGGTTGTGTGAAGGAAAAGGTAGATTTGGATGGACGTGTTAAGAGGGATTTCTTGCCCAAAGATCACAGTAGACTTCTCTTATATAGGAGTATCAAGACTTGTCACTTGATATCTAAAACTGGAACTTCTGCCTTATCTCCGCCTTACTACATCTGGAATCCTATTTCTTATGCCTTGTCTTAGCATATCCAAATGCTCAACTTTCTTAACTCGTTATGCTAGGCAACAGCTCGTGCTCCTTGTGCACGAACCCAACTGGTAATCACCCTTCCTAGCCGTGACAGTTTGATTTGTGAAAATTGAATATATGTCTCTTCCTGCTTGTTAAAATCGTTTATCATGCAAACCAGAATATATAATGCGCCTTTGTGGAGGACAGAATTCAAACTGCTGATCTGCTGCTTTGACTCCACAAGCTGAATTCAAACCCACTGGTAACCACCAGACAAACCGGTAATTAGACGGCTTGATCGGTTGGCTCTGACGCTTGGTGGTCTGGTTTCCATGTACAAGCCAGGGCAGTAATGGCTCTATCCTGATATGGCGTGGACTGGAAGAGGGCAAGAGAAGCAACTCGCTCTCCGTAGAGGCTGAGATAGATCTAATCTTGCTTGCCTTTATTGATAATCCTGCCAGGCATTATATAGCCGGCCCTAACACAATCTCGACTAACAAACCAACTTACTGAATATTCCTGAGTGCTAACTGAATATCTCAACTGAACTAATCTATCTGAAATAGCAAGCAACGCACACAACCTGATAACGCTAGTGTCTATCCTAGCCACTAGGTGGGGCACCTGATCAAGTAGGTTCTGCCAAAGAACGTGGCCACAACCATCCAGTCTAGCAGTTTTGAATGATGCTCTCAGGGATAAATTGCAAATAATAGCCTTTCTATTTGTTCCTTGGTCGTCTATTTTTTCAGTTTTGTGATGTGTTCCCGCTTTAATAGAATTATGATAAGAATGATAACCTTGTTCTGCAATGGTAACTTATCCCCATTCCTGTCAACTAGAAAGTTAGTAAGCAAGTAATCACAACAAGGCAAATTGATCTAGATTGAACATAGAGAAAAAAAAATCGTCAGGGGGTCTTATTTCCCTTGATACGTTCCATTCCTCTTTTTGTGGGGGGGGGGGGGGGGGAGGAGATTTGGAAATCATTAACTTAATTTGGCCTGCAGTGACCTTTTACTTATACAGGAAATTACTGTGATTCATGAATACCCCATGCCAGGCCGAGATTATATGCAACAACGTGCATATTCCCTATTCTAATGTTCACAAAGTTGAATATATTTTAGATATTGAACAAACTTCTAACTGTTGCCTTAACTTGTTGGATGCAGGCAATGGATCTTGACCCTGATGACGCTACACTATTCTCAAACAGGAGCCTTTGCTGGCTTCGC
Organism: Eragrostis tef; assembly: GCA_000970635.1. Lineage (NCBI taxonomy): Eukaryota > Viridiplantae > Streptophyta > Magnoliopsida > Poales > Poaceae > Eragrostis > Eragrostis tef. The sequence continues at coordinate 63,693 of LAPY01002163.1, read as the reverse complement.
CAGGGGGATGGAGAGAAGGCTTTGCTGGATGCCCTTGAATGTAAAAAGATGCGGCCTGACTGGCCAAAGGCCTGTTATCGACAGGGTGCATCGCTGATGTTACTGGAGGTCTGGTAGACTCCCTTCATGTACTCTATTGACCTTTTCTGCTTTTTTTTTTTTGATTCTTCACATGATATGCAACATCAGGACTATGAGAGTGCATCTGAAGCATTTTTTGAGGGATTCAAGCTGGACCCAGAGAATGCTGAGATTGAGCATGCATTACGGTATCCATCTATCTCTTTTAATTGGGACATGCATGTTAAAATACTTCTCATCTTCCTAATGTCAATAACATCTGTATGGTACATATATATTGGCTAGATTCCACTGTCACCAGTGCAAATTAAACTTCTGAGCATACATGTTATTTGGCTGCTCTTAGATACTTACTGTAGGACAGATGATTGTGCTTGCTTTGCTAAAAACTTTGTCTGTGCATATATTTGCTAGATTTGCACCTCATACATCCCGTCAACGACAAGTTTCATATTTCATTATTCAAAGGGGCAGCATTTCCAGTCAACATACCCATATGCTGTGACTGTAAAACATACCCATGGGCGAGCCATTTCCTGTCAGCTTATTTGGTCATAGCCTAAAGACCCATCACGTGACTCTGATTGTTGCTGGGTTGTGCAGGGAAGCTATGGAATCTTTGAAGATGTCTAAAGGTACGAAGGCAAAATGAACTTGCTCGTGTTTTGAAGGTAGATTAGATCAAAGACACTTCTCGTGAAGAGCTCCTGGATAGTTTAGTTTTCCATTCGTGAGGGGGCAATATATTACGAAGTTGATTTTGTGCTGTAGTGTGACGCCACTCTGTACATGTCCTAGAGATGTTGGTATCTCATGTTTCCGTAACTAATGGGAGTGCTCCACTTGGCACCGGTGCTCTTTTGTTGTTTTCATCTTCACTATGCGGGTAACGTAGCAGCAAAATACGCAATCCGTAGCTTGGTTTTCACTGCGCTAACTCTACCCGTAGAGCCATATATGTCGATGATGCTACCATCTGCATATAGATCCAGGCCACGGGTTTCTTTATAGATCCTGGCCATGGGGTTTCGTTGGCTGGCCATGCTTCATGGCATTCACATGAATGCCCAAAACTTCTAGAAATAAGCTAAATATACCTTAGAAATTCTAAAAAATACATAGATTTGAGCAAAAAAATGAATACACAGCCTCAAAAATATGTAAAAATGAATGTCCGGCTGAGGAATCTCAGCTTCGCCACTGTCTGGCTTTGCTGCCATAGCACAACAAATTTCGACCCTCTAAGAGCATCTCTAGCAAAATTGCAAAACCTGAAGATCTAAAGTAGGTTTAGGTGTGGGAGAGAGAAGGGTTTCAAAAATTTTCGTGGCTCTTCAACAGAACACCTAAAGCTTGAGACCTATAAGAATTCTTGTAAATATCCTTCTAGGGGTTTTTGTAAAAACACCAAGACATAGGAGAATTATGAAAAACTATTTTTTCTATAAGGGTGTTTCTGTAAAAGCTTGTGACCATTGACAAGAGGTAAATTATGTGTGAATTTGAGCTTAGCTTTGGGCGACTGCATCCACTCCCAAACAACACTTCTCCCTAAGTGTTCAGTGTTTGCATGGCTACATTTCTTACCTCAAATTTTCTCCGTAACAACACTTCTCCGTAATTTTGGATCCTTTAAAAACTAAATTTTTCGCAAGACATTATCCTTTTTTTTTGCGAGGAGTTATCCTGTAGTGTAAAATTATATTAAAAAAAAGACTCCCTATAAATATGGTCCCTGGGTACCCGCAGCAATTTCCTTGGCACCTGTTTCCTTCCCGCCCCGCGCTTTTCCTTCCCGCCTCCTGCGCACGGCCACTGCAAAACCCTACCGCAATGGCGCCGCAGCCGCGCCGCCCCCAAGCTCTCCGGT
>LAPY01002163.1:35019-52208 GCA_000970635.1 Eragrostis tef | reverse complement strand
CAGGGAGGCTGTAGAAGCCGTCAGGGATCGGGGCGCCGGGGAGTTGCACTACGCCGCACGCTGCGGGAGGATTCCGGTGTGTGCTTACCTGATCGAGGAGCTTCATGTGGACGTTGACACTGCGGACGACTCAGGTGGTCTCATCGGCTTGCTTGATTCTAAGAAACAAATCGCTTTAGTAGTGACATTTGGCGAGTATCTACTCGTACCTCTAGACTAGAATTGGTAATTAACCAGCAGAACATTTTTTGTAGTTGTTTGTCATTTCAATTCTTCAGACGCACATATTCTTTGACATATTCTGATGGCAAAAGGGAAAAAAAAAGTTAGTATGGATTTTCTTGTTGTTGTGATGATATATGATTTGATGAGCTGCTTCTTTTGGTTACTTCGATAGGTGATACACCTCTGATTTGTTCGGTTCGTGGTTGCGCTCGTGGTTGCACTGTGGATACTGTGAGGTACCTTCTTGATCATGGCGCCGATCCAAATAAGCGCGGTGAACAAGGATGTACCGCTCTCCACGTGGCCGCCGCAGCAGGTACTTCTTTGTGCATGTATCCGGTGTAGTTCCTATTTTTCTCTCTATGTGCACATTTGTGAATTTATTTTGGCAGAATGCAGGTAACAAAATTACGATAGGTTCTAGGCTATCCAATATAGCTGTGAAGAAACGGAATAATGTCATAGTCATGCTCTTGTTCTTCAGTTATTTAGAGAGGCTTCCTGATAAATGGATCAAATGGATGGCCTATTTATGATTATTCCGTTTTTGGTGGAACATATGATGTGTGATACTATGCCAATAAGCTCCATGGAGAATATCTGCGCTCATTATATGGAATTTATCTTGATACAGTCAGAGAAGCCTGTTTTGTATGTATCTTTTACTGTGGCCACTCAGTATAAAGAAGATGGCGTTATTAATAATAACTTGATATCCTTATGGCCGAAACCATGCAACTGAAGTGTTACCATTGTAGTTGAGAGATGGAGATAATATATATTCGTAACAATTATTTTCAAGCTACTCATTTTTCATTTTACCTGATACTATGTTTTTGTCACTACTCAAGCATCTAACTTGGTTATGATAGAGATAATAAGGAGCTCCCCAGCACCACCTAAGTGCCTAAGATATGCAGCAAGGCAATGCCATCTGAACATTCGATCCTATATTGCAGTAACTAATCAAGTGTAACACAATGAGTATAAACTGTAATGCTATAGCGCAAATCCTCAATAACTTGTCAAGTATATCATACTGTAGCACGCAACAAATTAAGTGCAGTATATAATAAAGTGTGGCCGCCGTATTGCAGCGCACAAATTGTCACCTTGGTATGGTATGCAACTAAGCACATATCACATAATAGCACAAGAGGGGGTAAGAAACAGAGCATAGAGAGAGATGGAGCGAGGGAGGAACTGACATCTCTTTTGGTACTATAGTTCTGGTTTTTTTTTTCCAAGTTTATCAGCCCATGGATATTCAAATATGTTTTGAATACCAAATATTCAATCTGAATTACGAATCTGTCCACGATTGGTAATGGCTCGTAATATGGATGTGAGACTGTCACTATAGTTTTAACTACCATCCCATTTTGATTCAACTGTGCATACCTCTAATATTATGTATTGCAAATTCAGGAATGTGTGAAATGATACAAGTTTTGGTGTCAAAAGGAGCTGATGTTGATTCCTTCACTTACTCTGGGACACCACTGCTTGTTGCTATTGTTGGAAAGCATGATGCTGCTACGGAGGTTTTGTTGGACAACCATGCAGATGTAATTATCATGACATGCCTTTTATATGCTTCTATCATTTGTTTATATTTTGATTGGCTATATTTATAACACAATCATAACGTTCCACCACATTGTTTGATTCATTATTTTTCTATTTCCGACACCTTATCAGAATAACATTTGTAGCACTGAAAGATAATAAATTTTCAAACATTACAAGCTAGTGCACAACTATTTTTGTTCACTTTAGCAGCTTTCAATTTTTCTATCATTTATTTCATTTCAACTGGTAGAACAAAAAAATTTCTTTGTTTACAACACTCCTGTAATGTTATTAATCTCTTATTTTTTCTTGACAGTGTAACAAGGCATTGTCCATTCATTATACACCCCTGATTGCTGCTCTTTATGCTTGCTCGCTGAAATGCTTGAAACTCCTGATTAAGGTAATGCTTATCCTTCTTGAATCGAATTGGGAAGGCTTCTGATTAAGGTAATATTTCTGAGATTTTGCAATTTCTGACACTGTTTAAAATATGCTCCTGTAACTTATGCATTAGGCGGGCGCTGATGTGAACGGTGTTGGTCATCTAACCCCCTTAATCATAGCTGCAAATGAAGGCTTAACTGATTTCTACAAATGTTTACTGGAGGCTGGTGCTGATCCGGATGCTCGTGATGACGTAAGGTTTAGTTACATTTTTATTATTTTTTGTATGCACATTCTTCAGAATTCTGAAAGATGGTCTATTTCTCTTGATTCAACTAAAAGATATCACTGCTGATATTTTTGATGTCCTACGTACAGTTGCAACTTGATGCATTTACAACTGGATTGCGAACTTCCTTAACCTTTGTTTGGACTCTAATGCATGTAGTTTGAAAGGATGAACTTTTATGCAACGATCAATTTGTCTTTTGTCATGGGCATGGACAGCTAGAGCAGGCACATTGCAGCAGGCTGGCCATAGTTTCTCATGTAGCCAGCCAGCTGCATGTAAAATCCATATTAGGGAGTGCCATGTGTCTGAGTATGGAAGTATGTCATCATTCTTAAATAAGCACAATATATAATTATGTCATGCAATGTTATTTAGTCGTGAGTGCCCATACAGATGAAATTTCACTTTATTACTTATCACAGGAAGTTATCTTATCTCATATTTTTTAAGCTGATTTGTTGGATTTCTCTAATTATCTGAGGTACTTGTGAACCCTAAACATTACCATAATCTCTGGTCACAAATAAGTGCTTTCGACATTGAGGTCACGGAAATGAAATTTTGGACACTTATTTCTGTCATGAAAGCTGCTTTTGGGCCAAATGTAAACATAACTTTCATTCTTTCAATCTAAATATTTAAATATATTCATAGTCAAAGATTCAAAGTGTTGGAATTAGAGTGATTGTCTGTATTGTCCAAAGCCCTAGAAGGGCAGGTTACATAGCTCATATACATGGGCCTCTGGATGGGCCAAATAACCCTGGGCCTCTATACTCTAACACCCCCCAGCAGTCTGAACTTACCGGCGCAGCGGAGTTCAAGACTGGATACATAGCACAAAGTTCGACTGCATGTATATCCGAATGACATTACTTGTGACCAAAGAACTTTCTTTCACTTGTATATCCGAGTGGAGTGGGGGTGTGTGGGTGTATGTTGTACAAGGGTATTTGTCCCCTTTTTTCCTCTTCTTAATGCAATGATACGCAGCTCTCCTGCGTGTTCGAGAAAAAAAAAGTAACTGAATTTATGATGCAGTAAACTCAGTGGAGTGAAATTTGACATTTGTATGGCTTGTAAAATTCAGTTTCCGTCAATGTTTTTTGGGGTTGGCTGCTCGTAGCAGACATATGAAGTGTTGCTTCTTACCCTTTTGAACTTAAATATGTAATTATATTTGCTAGTGGTCATAGTGTCGTAATGTACATGCCTATACTTCTGTTAGTTTTTCCTTCCCATCTGTGTATAAAATGTCTTTGCTTTATTGTTGCCAGGGAGGTCAACTGCCAATAGAGATTGCCGCACAAAATGATAGAAGGAAAGATGTTGAGATCCTTTTTCCGGTAACATCTCGTGTTCCATATGTGCGTGATTGGAGTGTTGATGGGATACTTGCTTATGTTAGGTCAGCACCAAAGGAGGAGGTATGAACTTGACATCTTATAGTCTGTTTGTCTTGATGAGCGATTCAATTCATCATGTGATCGTTATTTCTTGGAGCAGATGGTCTTTAGAGTCTTGTTTGGTTTGAGGAATATGATGGTCTTGCTCCCTGTATGGTTGAAAGAATGGAATGGTTCTGCACTTTTCTTTTCTTGGGTTTGGGGAATGAGCAGAGGAGCAGTGTAGTTTTCACGTAGTTAGTAGTTCAACCTGGGACTATTCTTCAAATTGCAGCTTCCTTTGGAAGGCTAACAAATTGGTACGTAGCTCTCTTGCAATAACCGCAAAAGAATTAATCGAGTGGTTTCAGAAAGGGGAAAAGAGCACCGAGGCTGCCTCCATACAAACCAAAGAAAGTGGAGATCAGAGATCTAAAGTTGTAAGCATAAATCAAGAAAGTGTCAAATGAAAAATCAAGAACCACAGTACTCATTTCGCTCTTATAACATGAGGATTCAATCATATGCTCACAATCCACAGAGAGACAAGCAGCCGGCCACAACGCCGCTGCAATCTTGAGTTGAGGACAAGGGAGGACGATGCCATCCGGTGATTTCCACTAAACAAGTGGGCCATAAATATTTTAATATTTTACTTGTGTGTTATGTTCTGGAGGACTTGCGTATTATGTTCTACAGGACTTGTATATGATGGATCGGTTGGTCTGCTCACACAAAGCAAACAACATGATTAGGTTCGGATGATTCCAGACTGGTTTGTGATGCTAACCAAATAAGCTGTTGCTAACTTACCACCTGCACTGGAGCATTTTTCTGTTCTTTAGAATCTTCAGTGCATCCTGTAACTTTAAAGCAAGTATATAAATTCATGTCTATCAGAGCCCTTTCTGAGAAGGCATCAGTTGAAATTCTTAGGAACTGGACATCAGCTAGCAAGTTAGCAAACTGAGGCACTTCATTACAATGCACACTAGGTGCTATTTATAGTACAGGTGGGAGCTGGCTGGTTGCTACTACTACAAGCTTCCAGAACATGCCAGCAGCTACAGTAGGTCGGTGCTACACTAACACTTCCATAAGTTTCCGGAACATACTCTACTAGACTCCGAAGTCCGAAAACGCTCTACCATTTTTAAAACTAATATGAAATCCTCGAATTAACTTACTGACATGGAACTATGGATCTGTGACTAACTTTTCGGCCTTTCTATTCATAGTAATGCTTCCAAACACTACTTGGGTTATTTCATTTTGTATGATTACACTCAAAACTGAGTTTGAATGTTCCAGGATCATCCACTGTACAAAATGGGGCCAGCGTTTCTGAAATCGGAAGGAAGCAAGGCGTACAAGAGAAAAGATTATGTTTCTGCAGTAAATTTCTACTCCATGGTAGGCTGTGCCATGATCCTGTACCTAACTCCAAATTGAATATTTAATCAGTCACATTTAAAGAATCACTTATAACTGAACCCCCCCCCCCCCCCCCCCCGGTTGTATAGCTCTTTCTTTTTGTGCCTGGACAATTCGTTTTAGATATTTTTAGATAATAATATTACCGCTGTAGGGGTCTCTGCTACAGTGTTCTGTTCCCCTCAAAATAAATTAAATAATAATCAGTGCCAAAAAGTAATTTATCTTTGTGATTATCCATCTGAATGTTTTTTTTAGCAATTTCATTCCTCTGATATTCACATTTGTGATTTAAATTTGGGCGCTAGTGTATAGTAAGCTGTAAAGGAAGTGTTCTTTGGTAGAGTAGGTTATAGTTGTGATGGGGAGAGCATGATTCAGGACTTTGGTCACTGGGCGGCACAATGGCCTAGAGAAAGTGACTCTTTATTGCTCAATCGAAAATGAGTGATTTAATTCTTTTAATATGATGGCCAAACCTAGCTAAAAAAATTAATCAACCAAATCATGTAGGATGTTATGAAGCTTGTAACAACTCAACCAGCTATGCCTATGTATGGCTAGCTTTCTTGCTGTATTTTCTTCCTCCCAATATTAGGTCAGCTTGCTCTGCCTCCTTTGATGATAGATATAGAGACATTATTGTAATACTTGAACTGACGGGAGCTTGTTTTGTACTAGGCTATTTAAATTGAGCTACTTGGCCAGTTTGGGAATTTTTTGCGATCCTTAACAATTGTAGTATGTTATAAAGCATCAATAGGATATGTCGGTAAATTTTTTGTTGATAAATGCAGGAGACAATACGTTGCAGATTTATATAGACCTCATGTATTGTCTGAAAATATGCACCCGCTATACTTCATCATTCTTTTGGGTTGGGTCGAATTGAGGTCACTACCAAATCTGCAATTGAGTGCAGATTTCTGAAAGGATGTGTCAACTAAGTGCATCCTTTTATAATTTTAGTTTTATTTTCAGTCCACCCCAATTTTTCCCACCAATTTCTTGTGTATGTTAGGCAATCAAACTTGATCCTAAAGACATAACCTTGCGTTCAAATAAGTGCCTTTGTTGGATTAACTTGGGTGAAGGAGATAAGGCTTTGGCGGAAGCTGAATTTTGCAGGGCGATGCGGCCTGATTGGCCAAAGGCCTCCTACCGGCAAGGGGCTGCACACATGTTATTGAAGGTGAGGCAAAACTTTAATAGTTTAGAGCTGCTCCTGTTGCTGCTGGCAGTTCTTCTTTTCGTTTTTTTTTTCTGATGGCATCTGTCTTCAGAACTATGAAAAGGCATGTGATGCATTTCTTGATGGTCTGAAGATGGATCCAGGGAACGCTGAGATTGAAAATGCACTACGGTATCTTACTTATCCCTGTCCCTGTGTTTCTATTGTGTGTTTGAGTCTTACTGTACGCGAAACCTCACCCTGGTGTTAAAAAATTTCTAACAGAGCATCATACTGAAACAAGTGCATTTGGTGAATTATTTGGTGCATTAAAATTCATATGAAGACTCATCTGGTTAATTTAAATCAGTTGAAAATAATTTTCTACAGCTGATGTTTTGTCTTGGATTGAATTCCGAAGAGCAACATCCCATGCATGGCTACTACAACATGCTCATATACCATAATAATTGCAATGGTCTGATTATTATGCAGGGAAGCTTTCAACTCTTTGAGGATATCTCGTGCTGCCAAAAGGGTTTCCTGAAAAGTCGTTGCTTTGATCAGAAGAAACTCGCACAAGATTAGCTACTTTTGCTGGTTTCTCCTTTGACGTGTTATGATCGGATGAGTACAGTGGACAAGTGTCGGGAAGCTGAGATGGTGTCAAATGCAGCAGCTTGGCAAAATCCATCTGGAAATGTAATAGGTTACAGAAAGAGGACGTGTTTGCTTATCCTATTTTCATGTTCACGGGGCGAGTGAGAGCTGGGCACGAAACCATGCTGTAACAAGCCTTGTGCCTAGTTTTCAACAAAACCACAGGCTAGTTAAGTTGTATGGAGCTTTTTTTTCCCCTAGGAGTATGGAGCTTGATCGTGTTCCCATGTGAAGCAAGGTGTTATGAATACATGGCGGATCTTAATTATGTCTAATCAACTTGGTAAAACATAGCACATAGCTATAGCTACCTCCTCCCCTGTTCTTTCACTGAGGTAAGCTTTCAAATAAACCACCTAGATGTCAGCCTAGCACCTACATGCACGTTAGATAGAGTGATCGAAGTTGCAGCAATGACCTACGATCCAACTGCAAAGAGCCGGTGCCGCTTCTTGCAGGAAGGTCCCTTTTCTGCAAAGACAGAAAATAAATGTGAATCTCGCATATGGTTATTGAGTGTGTTCGGCAGGCTGTAGCTGCAGAAAAATAACTGCAAATATTGTAGCGGCTGCAGAAGAAATAACTAAAACACTGTAGCTGCTTTGCAGCGAGACGAACAGAGTGAATTACTGCTGAAGTGTACTAGAGAACCTTAGATGAGATGTTCTTGAGAACCTGAGGTGTAACACCAGCTTGTATAGATTCTGCAGGCCACTAACTGATGAAACCGGGACACGTAAGATGAACAGGAAACAGCAACAACTCGAGCCTTGTGTCTGATTGGGGGCGGGGCAACACAGAATTATCGTCCAACACGGCCAAAACATACTTCCTCTGTTCAGTTTCGGTTAACATTTCAGAAATTTTGGCCGGAACGACATCAAAAACCAAACGGAGGGATACTAACATGGCACAATTAAAGTATCCTTTAATATTGAGGAGTTTTACGGTATCTCGTGGTATTTTTGATCCGACAGTTTAGATTGGTTTTCTCTCTCACCTTTAATACCAGTAGTATTTTTATAATACCAGAGCATTTTAGGTAAGGAAAACTAATGACAACATTGTAATTGTTAAGGGTGAAATCTTTTTCCAAATGAAAGGAAACGTCGTCAAGTTCATTTTTCCTCTTTTTTTTTTTGTGTATAATAGGTTCGATCTGAAGGAATGACGACGGCGGCGGTGGCGGCTGCTGTGGCGATGGAGATCCGGGCGTTGTGACGTCATCTACCTCCTGGCTCGCCGAGATCCGGCGATGAGCGATGGAAAACAGAGCGTCACCGTGATCCAGGTCCATGGAGAAAGAACACAATTCGCTTGCCTTGCTTGTACGTGCAGAAATCCTCTGCCTACCCCTGCTCGTTCATGAACTGAATCATTGGTTGAGAATGTGATCCTTGGTCTTTGTATGAGAAGCAGGGGCGAAGCCAGCGCCCAAGCTCACCGGGGTCGGCAAGCTTGGTCGACGGGGTCAGACAGTTTAATGAACATGGTTTTCTACTGATTTGGCGAGAAGTCGTCGGGGTCGGCCGACCCCAATGCTTTCTTCGGCAATCATTGGTTGGGAATGTGATCCTTGGTCTCTGTATGAGAAGTGAATATTCATAGCGGCCAAATCAAACACAAATGACAGTGCTATAAAAATAGACTGGAATGACGTGTTCTTGGTGAGGTGCCGCTGCAATTTTAGCCAGTTCACCAGCTCCTTGCTGGCCATGATCGGTCTGGCGAAGTACGTCTGCAGCGTGGAACGTTTTTGTTTCGGCGGCGGCAGCCGACAGTTGTGAAACTCTAATGCGAAATTGTTGTGCGACAGAATGATAATTGTATCGTGTTTCCTTAACAGACTTAATTAATTCAATTAATATATGTGCCAATTACAAAAGTACCCCAAGAGATACTACTGGTATTGTATTAGTGATTTTGGACACCATAAAAGTGCTCATTAATATCTCCAATCACATGACCCTTCAAGGTCGAAAAAATTAAAAAATCACATGACTCTTCAAATGGAACTCATTTGTCAAACTCATAGCCATTTAGATAAGGATACACCAACATATCTTAAGCTCGCCATTGAAACCATACAACATTTTTATTTTAAAAATGAAATTTGGTCTAGCTAAATTTTCTTTGTGGTGTGTAATATGCAAGATGTGGCGGTACTAGTTTGTAAAGAGAGAAGATACTTATACATACTCCATCCGATCTGAAATTGTTGATGCAGTTGATTTTTTTAGTTATATTTGACCATTCATCTTATTTAAAATATTTAAAAATTTCTTATATAGTTTGTTTTAATTTGTATTATAAAAAAATTGAAACATAATTTCACATGTTTCAACTAATATTTTGAATAAAACAAATAGTAAAATGTATCTCAAAAAGTCAATGGTGTCAACAATTTAACAAAAAAAGAAATAGTTAACAAGTACATGTATAAAACTTCCTCCAACATATACAATGCAAAAAGGTGCTTCTACGTGCCTTAGACCCTGATAACCCTTTTATTCATGTCATAAATATATCAAGAAACACCTTTGTATGAGGTGCTGAAAATCAATTGGGTTTTTTACATAATTGCCTCTCTTTTTTCTAATCAACCCCAGCCCATGATGAGACCTTCTATACACAGATTGATCCATCGTTATCAACTTATTGATCGTCCTAATAGCTTATCAAATCTGAACAGCGGAACCCACCTTAGCCTCAACATTTTGAAACAAAAGAGTCCACATATATGTAAACTTTTGTCCACATTGTTTTTGCAAGGAAAAACCTATGTCAACATTTGTAGAACATGAAGTCAACATTTTGAAAGAAAATATTGATCTAGTGACAAAAAATGTTGACATGGTACAAATAAAATGGTGACACAATATTTTTAATATTTCATATTATATCTTATTTTGTATAACAAACATGTATGTTCAAATGAATTTGAAAACAAATTTACGGTTTGAGAGAAAAATACTTCGAAATTTTAAAACCAGATCTTTCTCTTCCCCCTCCTACCCGCTCCAATCGTGTCATGACACGTGGTGCATTCTTAACTTTTCCTTCTTCCAGAGTCACACACTCAGATCTCAACGGTTGCATAAATAAACACTGATCTAGATGTCAAAAAAAAAAAAGAAGACTTTTGTAGGACGATCTCCGTGTAGAAAATCCTTCCCACGATTGGAAAGAGAAAAACAGAATACTATTGTGTACCGGCCAATGACCACAGCCCACGATGTCCCCCTTGCCCATGCCCGCTAGACATGTTGCACGCCCACGCACGCTCACCATTTCCTTCCCGCGTACGCCTCCGCTTCCCCGCCCAACAACCATTTCCTCCTTCGCGCCAACCCCTAAACCCTACACCGCGCCACCATCGTCCGGCGACCACAGCCAGCCGTCGCAAATGATGATGCCGCCGCCTCCGTTCCCTCCTTCCTTCGCCAGGCGACCGCCTCGCGAGGCCGAAAACCCAAAACCTAGGCCTACCTCTCCTCCCCGCGGCTCGCCGGGGGACATCCTCCTCCACGCCGCCTTCGAAGGCAACCTCCGCGTCGTCAAGAGTACGTCACCGGCACCTCCTTTTACCCCCATTTCAGATCCTGTTGCGGTGTTAATTTCGGCGTTGATTTGATTTTGCCGGCGGTGATCGATCCGTTCTCGCAGAGATGGTGAAGGCTCTGGACCAGGGCGCGGTGTTAATTTCGGCGTTGATTTGATTTTGCCGGCGGCGATCGATCCGTTCTCGCGGAGATGGTGAAAGCTCTGGACGAGGGCGACGGCCGCCTCGCGGAGAAGGTGGCGGTGGCGGCTGTGCTTGACAGCAACGGACTCGGACCGCTGCACCTCGCCGCCGGACGCGCCAGGCTGCCGGTGTGCCGGTACCTTGTTGAGGAGCTGCGGCTCGACGTCAACGCCGCCGACTGCAACAAGGGTGCGCCGCGCTCCTCGCTTCCTTCATTAACTAGTTGATTCCGCTTGCTGGATTCGAGTCCTCGTTGGCGGGTTTGAGCGATCTAGTTGCTCCTGGGCTGGGTTACAGTACAGCCCCATGGTTGCTAGCTAGCCCGAGGAACTCGTATTGGTTTGATTTGGCGTTAAGCTTCATGTTTTTGGGGTTTCCTTACAGGTGAAACGCCCTTGACATTTGCTATTAATTTTGAGAGCGTGGATACGGTGCGATACCTCCTTGATCATGGCGCTGATACAGAAAAAGTAAACAATGATGGGCTTACACCTCTCCATTTTGCTGCCGGACAAGGTATCTCTTCACAAGTCTCTGTTCCAGTTGTTCAAATGTTCTTCTTTTCCATGTGTTGTTGATATGAAGGTAATAGAACTTAACATACGCTGAAAGTTAGGAAAACTATCTAGCTTTTTCTTTCAAGTGAGATTATGATGCATATCTTCTAATTACACTGTTTCTTACAATAAGTATCATCAGATTAGTGGGCATTAGTGAATCTCCTTGAAGATACAACGTAGTAGCTACGGTAATTTTTCGACATGCTTTACATGTATCCAGGATTGTGCGAAATAGTTGAAGTGTTACTCTCAAAAGGAGCTGATATTGATGCATTAACTATTGGTGGGACTGCGCTGCATTGTGCTTGCCATAATGGGCGGGATGGTGTTGTCAAGATTTTGTTGGATCACCATGCTGATGTAAGTGTCTCTAGATGCCGTTTTACTTTCCTGCTGCATCATTCCATCTCGAATGGCATCATTAGTCACAATAGTTATTGGATCAATTAACTATCCGATGTTTTCCTCGTATTTTGGTCTGTAATGTGGTTGGTGCTATGGATGTTCTGCTTGTGTTTTTATTTGTGTTTAGATGTCGAGTTTTGACAGTGTCTTAATAATCACATATCACCATTTTTTAGGCCAAGCTATCAACTTTCAACTTTGAAAGTCCCATTCAAAATTCAAGCCTGTTTGCATATTATGACTGTTGCTATACTCTTTTGCTATATTTGGTTGTCTTCTGGTCATCACATATCTCCATTTTAAGGTCATCGGGACTATATTACGAGGCAAATGTTACTGCCCTTTCCTTTTTCTTTTCCAAGCAAAATGTCTCAATCTCTAATGTGCATACTAATTCTTAGTCTCCTTTTTAGCGTCAAAAGTATATGCACTGAACATTTCGTTCCAGCAATGATCAGATAGATTCTCGCTCTTGCATGTGGTCCAGCTTTCTAGCATACAAGTTGTATCATCATATGAAGTTGTTCAAGGTTTCCGTTAGACAACTTTTACATGGTCGTTGAAAGACTTCCTTCTTTCCTTATATTCCTGTATGTTCTTATGAAGTATCATTCTGGTGAATCTGTCTGTAGGAATTACTTCATATACGTTTTACTTGATCGAATTCTCTTTGTACTTGATCATTAGTCATTGTATTCCTCTACTACTCTAGATTCTATTGTGAAAATTTCTCTCTTTATGGTAACATCTTCTTTGCCTTTCATTGATGTGCAAATATAGCACATTCTTGACTTCTTTCTAGCGCTATCCTCCTTTTCATGGAGTTGTTTAACTACTTGGAACTTTGACATTGTGTAATACATTGCTTTATAATGTGTTGGACATCTTGAGCTCTTTTTTCGTTCTTTGTTGATACAAAATTTGTACACACAATGGCATTTCATTCTATTTGTTATCATTTTGAGCAAAATTTCTGAATAGAGAATACAATCTTAAGTGTGTAGAAAAACCCGACCTGACCTGCTAATTAATTAACATTGCAACTTTTGGAAATAACATTGCTGTGATTTGGACCATGAAGAGGCAACACAGAGGCTAAAGTGCCTGGGTAAGGTGAACTTTCTGGTTACCCGCAAGATTTACCTATTGATGACTGGGTTTCAGGTGAAGACCTTAATGATTTTCCTCACCCAGAAGTTTTTGTGGTAAGAGATTCAAATTCGCGCGCGCGCACACACACACACACACTATTGGGCCAGTAAGCCCACTGGGGTTTGGAACCATCCATGTAATAGGAATATGTAATATGTTTGCATGTATGTGCTACTTGAGCTTTCTAACGCTTCATATCTGTTTTGTTTTATCAGATTGCATTGGCTCGGCATTCCATACCAAGGGAGCTATGCAATGCCCCTATTGTCGCAAGACTGAGATGGGTAATTGGATCTATCCCACTGGTCCTCACACACGTAATATGTTTTTTTTTTCTCGAACACGCAGGAGAACTGCGTATCATTGCATTAAGAAGAAGAGTTTTGGGGGTACTACGAGACCCCGGTTACACACACCCACACACACTCTTTTTTTAGGCCTCATTCGTGCCGTTTACATATGATCAACTCAACCTAATAAACAAGGAGACTAAAACAAATTTAGTCTTCCACCTGCTGGGGATGTAGGAACGATATTCCTTTAGCCCCCGCCAGCGACCAAAGAGACGCCTCCTCCATGGCTGCGGTCAGTGCCACTTTCTGGTTATTGCTGCTCTCCATGGTTTCTTTTGTCGTGCTTGTATAGATATTTCATGGCTTTATGGAATAGACTTGCTCTACAAAACATGGATACTTCACCTAAAGCTCGGATACTCTGCGGATACGTATCCGATACTGATACTCCTGGGACACTTCTTGGATACTTGTCCCCAACTGTTGCTTGCGGCAGCAGCAGCATGTATCCTTGGTTATAATTTCCTAAATCCTGTTAGCAGGGACTAATCCTTGTAGTAGATGTGTTGTGACATATTTGCTTATTTTCTACCATTTGTAGACATGTAATCGGCTAAGCCATTATTATTTCTCATATTCACTATATATTTTTTTTCTAGAAAATATCAATATGTATCCATGTATCGGGTTTTCTAAGGAAAACCACACATTACTGTATCCATTTTCGTCGGATACTGATACACATCCGTATCCGTGCCGCGTAGGAATTGTTGTATCTCAGAATTTGTTTTTGTGTGTTTTGCGGGGATATGACAAAGAATAACACCATGGTCTGGCAGATATTCTCTCTGCCAAAGCCACTTGCTGTCAGGACTCAATGGAGATTGTAATTGTAGTTGTGCTTTGTGATGGTATTTGCCATGTTGACCTTTTATGTAGGGATAGCATTCGAAGTTTGGCATGTTCATATATTTTTATTGTTTGAGCTTTCTAATTTAGTCAATCCTTCAACAGCATAGTAAGAAAGCTTGGGGCGTTTACATGCCTCTTGTTACTGCTGTTTATGCTGGCTCACTGAGTTGCGTGAAGCTCCTTATTGAGGTATGCCATTTTCCCTCTTGCATCAATTGTGGGTTACAGTACTAAGTTTCTGCTGAGAATGCAACATTAGGACTATTTGTCATTCATGAGGTGCGATTTACATGTTATTGAGAGGATGCATATAACACAACCTTTTCTTGTTAGGCTGGTGCTGATGTGCAAGGTGTTGTTAAGGAAACACCCTTAATGGTTGCTGCTGCTAATGGCTTAACTGACATCCTGAAGTGTTTGGTTCAGGCTGGTGCAGATCCTAATGTACATGATTGTGTGAGTTCTATAACTTGACTTGTCATTCACTTCTTATTTATTGTATCTACATCCACCTGTATGAATTTATTGGAAAAATATCCCTAATAATTCATAAAACGAAGCATTGTACTTCTCAGTGACTATCATCTGATGATTGCACAAGTAATTTTGTTGAGTCCTGTTGAGATGACCATAACCTGAGTGTGACTTTATTGTATAAAAATCTGAATTTACGAAGTCGCATGTTCTTGTGTTGATCTCCAGAGTACAAGATTCTTATTACAATGAATCCAGTATGCTTGTTTGCCCAGTATTTATCTGATATCTTAAAAGTCATTTAAGCATTTATAACATTCTTGTGTTCAACAATTGTTTGCATTCTAGTTCTGGCCATCGTGTATGGCTTTAGATTTCCTGCTCTTTCTTTGTTTTTCTTTTCCTTTATTTGCTTTGGTCCTCTGGAGTGTGGACTCTGTACAGTTTATTTGGTCTTCTTTTTTAATAGATGCAGTGGGAGCATCTCCTGCTGTTTCCACGTCAAAAAAAAAATGCATGTGGTTACTATTCTGTAATTTTCCTTAGTTATTTAGAAAATGCTTACATCTTTTTTTGAGGAATTCACAGTAGGGGAAAATACTTACATTGAAAATAGTTCTTCTTATTTTTTTTGAGGAATTCTGCTTATTTTGTTGACAGTTGGGACAAACTCCTGTAGAAATAGCTGCACGTTTTGGTAGTCGGAAAGATGTTGAAGTACTATTTCCAGTTACTTCTCGTATTCCAGCTCTGCGTCATTGGAGTGTTGATGGAATTATCAGTTATGCAAATTCAAGGCCCCCAGTCAAGGTATTTTTATCTAAAACACCATCATTGAATTTATTCTAATGGTTTTGATGTTCATGCTGGCTCTTTTGGTGTTGGAGGCATCCTGGCTTTTAAGCACCTGCAAACATTACACCTCGAGCCGTCCTGAAATTGCTGAAAACTGGTGGCTAAGTAGTATGAATTGATCATGAGTGATTTGTGTGCAATATTCCAATCGTGTCGCTGCAAGGTTTGGCTAGTACAGATAAGGTGTGCGTTATGTTAGTGAACCTGGATGCATTAGTTTGTTAGCCACGCTGCTAGATTTTAATCAATTTGTAAGGATTTATGTTGTAAACAAGATTCCGTACCACAACACAATTACCACAATCTGACTCTAAGCTGGCCAATGCCATTTCTCACAACAGCCGGAATCCCAAGCTATTTTATTTCGAGAAAATTCCGTAGAGGCCATAAAAAAAAGTTGGCCTTCCTTCCTGCCCACTAAAAAAGTTTCATTTTCCTGTGCAAAAGTCAAACAAATCAAATAATTCTACTGTTGTTTATTAAGGCTCCAAGGCACGGCACATAAGTTCGGTAAAGAAAGGGGGAGAGACAGTAGGCACTATGTTTATATTTGTTACTGATAATAAATGGCAGTACTATGGGTTGACAACTTTCAATGATCCAGGGAGGGTGCTACTCAACATATGGAACATTTTGGCACTGAATATTTATCTAATTTGATTCATATCTATGCTCAGAATAAGGATGTGTATAGTGCAATGCTAGCCGGTGGGAAGTTTCAAGGACGTGAGGCAGTCAAGAACAAGGACTATCTTGCTGCAACATACATTTACACTGAGGTAAGTTTGTCTTATATTTTACAATGCAACGATGGGACTGGATACCAGTGATAACCTAGTAGGTAATGTCACTGCACTGGCAGTAGTCTGGTGGGAAATGTCATTGCTATCGTAAATTTGTTCTGTAGTTACTGAAGGAAATGACAATGTTTTAAGGAATGAAATGCCACTTCCCCAAGCTGTTGTGAACATGTATGTCCTTAGACAATACTAAATCGGAGTGTCAAGTGGCGTAGTAATTGTCGAACTACAAATGGATGGTAAAATGACGTTGAGCCTTCCGGAGTTTACAGAATCGTTTTGACGATTGATACAAGGATCTTGCGGCTTACAAACAAATACTCATGATCAACTTCTACTTTTAATTTCACTGAATTCTGATCAACTTTTTGCACTTTTGTGTTATTTGAGCCAATATTCTAACGCAGATATCATATTTTGTTTGACTTGGTGTCGGTGTTAAGAAACCGGCCGACAAGTAAATTCTTAAATCGGCGTTCAACGATCTTCTTGGATGGTGCTCGGAGTGTGTTTGAGAGAATGGTTTATACTGGTTCGGGCGATCGATGCCCTACGTCCAGTTCGTGGGGTGGCTATATTTCAATCTTGTAGAGGGGAGCTACAAACGATGATGAGGGAGGAGTCTCGTCCAGGCCTCTGAGAGCGTGGTGCTCTATGTTCGTGTGTGTGTGTGTCTCCGCGCGACCCCCCTCGATGTGTTCCGGTCCTCCCTTTTATAGCTCAAGGGATGATCCGGCTTACAGGTGGGGACGAGAGTCCACGTCGTGAGCGATGCTACCACGCGTCACCCTGGTGGCATCCGGTCCGCCACCAAGGCTCTGGTCGTGCGGCGTCCTGTCAGTACGGTCGCCGGGTAGGGAATCGATG